>OZ020611.1:123921135-124214754 GCA_963971575.1 Liopterus haemorrhoidalis
TAACGGGTTTACTGACGAAAAAACGTTGACTCTAATTTTTTATTGCAATTCATTTTTAAGGAAGGAAGTAAGAATCTGAACTTGATGAATTGTAGTAGCTTCCTTTTTCCTGTCATGTTTAGGTGCACGCCATGTTTGGTAAAATCAGTCGGAGTGAGTATGGAGCAGGAATTAATTTCCACTGATGTATGTAGAAATGCCGAGTAAATGAGGAAGTTATTTTGAAGTACCAGTGAGTTGAAGACGTGGTGGTTATACCACCAACGCCTTTATACCAGAAGGGCGTTGTTACTATCTTTAAATTGGTGTGATCCATTTTGCTTTTTAGCTCAGTCAAGAATTCCATAGAGATCGGATTCTTCTGGAGCGCATCGTTCGAACCTGCCAGTAATACGACATAGTCATTTTTATTAAAATCCTGACTAAGTTTGCAGGCGGTATTGGCGACTTTCTCAAAGCAGGCGTTAGGCAGAGTTTGGCATAGTGGATTAAAAATGCTTCTGTCTAGCAGACTGTATAGAATAGAGCCGCAGTGTCGGCCCTGGCTATCCGCAACTACCAAGACTTTGCATTTTGTAGGGGCCGTCGATGATGGAGATTTTACTGTGGGCGGTGATTCTGCTTGGGACTGTGAAGATGATGCTCCGTTACTGGTCTTGATAATTGCCTTCAGTCTATTTATCTCGGAAAGCTGGCCGATTTTCTCAGCAGTGCTAGTCTGTAGGCTACTACTCAGTTCCGAGATTTTTCGTATATTGGCAGAGCAATTTTCACAGTTTAGTTTGTTGATGTTCTGGATTTTGGCTTGTACTTCATCAATAAACTTGGACTGTTCCTCAATTTTCTTAAAGAGAGCCTCTTCCGCGTTACGTTTATTACGAACTTATTTGGCATGTTAAAATAAAGTTATATTATTATTATTATTATTATTATTATGGGGTTTGTCAGGTCTTGACAAGCGTCCACTAATCTCAAACTTCAGCAACCTTTTGAGCCGCGTCATACTAGAAACTAGTGGAGCTAAATACACACGACTGCATCCCAAACCCTGGCGATATGCAGCCGCGGAAATTACGCTAGATCCAGTGCCCGCACAATGCGGAGTGACCCGAGCAGCACTGCTTTCTGCATCCTGAAAATCAAAGAGTTAGCAGAAGATCTGCAGACGGGAAAGGACTCGATTTCCCTTCGATAAGAGGCTTTCATACCACCCAAAACACCAACTATCAGGACTACAAGCTTAACTTTATACCTGGGATCAGCTTTCTAAGCTCGGACAAGAGGTCCATATACTTGGACCTCTTTCCTCCTCCTTGAGAGAGATATTCTTCTCAGCTGGACTTGAGAATTCGATCACAAACATCTGTTTGGTCTCGATATCCAGGAGGGTTATGTCCGGCTTAGTGGCTGTCAGTACATCGAGGTGAGGAAGGAGTAATTCCAATAAATTCGGCAGTTGGAATTTTCTACCCCCGATTCTATGTCAGAAGGGACGTACGGTATAACCGGTATTTAGTCAATACCATGGCATGTCTAAAATGGTAGTAGAGCACGCGGAGAGCAGCATTATGTCGAGACACGTAGCTCGACGCTGCAAGAGATGGACAAGCAGACAGAATGTGCATAATCGTTTCAAATGGTGGGGGCACAACCTACAGAGTGTGGACTCCGCTATTTGGAATATGCGGGCCCTGTACGCCAAAGTATTTATAACACCATCCGGACACGCAAACACAAAACCTTCTGTTTCCGATCTCAAACCAGCAGACTTAAGAAACGAGAACGTGAGTTCGGTGGACAACTCTAGACTTTTTAATATGTTTGAAAAACACAGAGTGCATACTTTTACTCATGTGTTCTTTTGTCAACATGTCTGTCTCGCCTCGTTTCACCGAACCGGTAACTCTGTTGTAGTCCTCCCGAGAGAGTTGTACTCCAGCGTTTTCCCTGGCGGGACTCAAGTCTGCCAGTATAAATCTCGTTGCTGCTCTTCGCGCTGCCTGGTAAAGAAGCGCCCCTTTGACACTAAATTCGTGCTCACTAACGAATTGTAATAGTGGGTCCTGACTTCTGAGGATACTGCAAGCTGTAACCAGGACGAGTCGATCGTGCAAACACTCCAGATTAAGTAATCCCCGACCCTCATTTTGACGAGGGAGGTATATGCGCTGCACAGAAGATTTCGGGTGAAGACTTCGGTTGATGTTCATGATCTTTCTGGTTCTTCTTTCGAGATCCTTAAGATCATCAACATTCCATTTCATTACACCAAAAGTGTATGAAATTAATGGGACAGCAAGCATGTTTGTGGCAGCGATCTTGTTCTTGCCAGACAGACATGATCTCCATATCTGCCTCAGTCGTGCCATATACTTGCTGCGAAGGGCCCTGCTTAATAAAAGTGACATCCTGGACACCCCTTTTACTGATGCCTAGAAATGTGTAAGACCCTTCGGCATTAAGATGTTTTATAATGCTCCCATCAACCAATTGAACATCTTCAACGTTGTCCAACCCTTTTCCTCTGTATATATGAAAAACAGCGCATTTTTCCAACCCGAATTGCATACCTATCGCGGCAGTGTACTCAGCAACAGCATCTAAGGCGGTCTGCAAATTCCTCTCGTTCGAGGCGTAGAGCTGCAAATCATCCATGTAAAAGAGATGGGTAATTTTGTGCTTACGCTTCGATGCCGCGCCTAAGCTCGATCGATAGAGGAAGAAGTGAGATGCAAAATAGTAGCGGGCTTAGGGAATCTCCCTGGAAAACGCCACGCTTGAAATGTATCCACTCTGTCGACACTGGGGTTGATCCACTTGTGATAACAAATTGTGTCTTCCAGAGGGACATAAGTTGCCCAATGCATCTCTCTATCTCCGGGTGGACTCGTAACATGCGCAATAATGTTAAACTCCATTTACCGTAACTCTGAAATGACGTCACAGTTGAAAAACACACCTTGTTGCCAATTCGTAAAGTGTCAAAAAAAGTTAGGTTATATCGAACAACTTCTAAAAATATATTGAAAACCTATATTTCCTATGGAGGAAAGGAATTAATGTAAATTATGATGCACAGCAGTTCTTTCTAACCGATTTGTCGCGAAATTTATGGTTTATATTATATTAAGTGTGTAATGTAGTATTAAAAAAAAATAATAATAAATTTCAGTGTATAAGAATCATCAGAAATATTTGTCTTTAGAAATGTGTCGTGTTCTTTTAATACTTTTTATAAAATTTACTTTAATTTTTCGCCTGGTGTCACATTGACACAGCGGGTTCGGGAAACAAACGCGGAGTGTTCCGAGTCACACGATTTAACTCCATACCGATCGAATAAACACGTTTAGACCTTTTCTCGAATGCTCCGAGCTTGCTTACCGAACTCACTAAATGATATCAGAAAGCAATGATAAAGAGTCAGATTTTTTATTATTTATTACGAATAGAAATTTTTGAATTTCAGATATTCGATACAATTTTATTTCGAATAATGAATATTCAAATATTATTTCCAGTCGAACAGTTTATTGCCACTAGCTGCAAGTGTAAATTGTAATGAGTATGCTAAAATTACATTTCCTTTGAATTTGATGATAATAAACCGTTCTACGTAACAGACCTGTAGGTTAAAATTACAAAAAAAATAAAGAACGTAACAAATGTAAATAGAACATATTTTATTAATCATATATAATATTTGTTTATTGACCAAGATACAAAATTAAATATTACTTTTGTTCACTTACATTACAAATTATAAAACCGTTTAAAATATACAAACACAATATACAGATAAAAGTACGTTATAGAAATATCACCCATCATATTTGATATCTAATACTCTTTTATGAGTTTTAAAAAACCCTTAAATTTTGGACTCAAACGCTCTGTTAGAAATGGTAGTTTACTAAGGTACCATTGCAATTTTTAAAAATTTATTCTACCAATATCTCAAAAACCATTGCTACAATCAAGCTAAAATTTGATATCTACAACTCTTTTATTAGTTTTAAAAAACACTTAAATTTTGGTTTCAATCGCTTTGTTAGAAATGGTAGTTTACTAAGGTACCACTGCAATTTTTAAAAATTTACTCGACCAATATCTTGAAAACTGTTGGTACGATTAAGCTAAAATTTGATATCTACAACTCTTTTATGAGTTTTAAAAAACACTTAAATTTTGGTTTCAATCGCTCTGTTAGAAATGGTAGTTTACTAAGGTACCACTGCAATTTTTAAAAATTTACTCGACCAATATCTTGAAAACTGTTGGTACGATTAAGCTAAAATTTGATATCTACAACTCTTTTATGAGTTTTAAAAAACACTTAAATTTTGGTTTCAATCGCTCTGTTAGAAATGGTAGTTTACTAAGGTACCACTGCAATTTTTAAAAATTTACTCGACCAATATCTTGAAAACTGTTGGTACGATTAAGCTAAAATTTGATATCTACAACTCTTTTATGAGTTTTAAAAAACACTTAAATTTTGGTTTCAATCGCTCTGTTAGAAATGGTAGTTTACTAAGGTACCACTGCAATTTTTAAAAATTTACTCGACCAATATCTTGAAAACTGTTGGTACGATTAAGCTAAAATTTGATATCTACAACTCTTTTATGAGTTTTAAAAAACACTTAAATTTTGGTTTCAATCGCTCTGTTAGAAATGGTAGTTTACTAAGGTACCATTGCAATTTTTAAAATTTAACTCGACCAATATCTCGAAAACTGTTGCTACAATCAAGCTAAAATTTGATATTGATTGAACGATTTGGGAAGGTTCCATTAGACCACGTCTTGGATCGTCCTTTTTATATTTAAAACCTATATTTCTTAAAATCTTCCAAAGGGAAGTCTTTCCACCATCATACAGTCTCCTTTCATGTAATTTTATATTAATAGTGTCGACAGTAACATACTCCCCTAAAATCAAATTAATTTATTAAGAGGCCTCACGTAGAGATGTTGTATCCTTACTATTACGGTACATCTCATAAATTACATTACGTATCCCAACTGTTGTAAAATTGTCTAATTCTACAACAGATTTAGTATGTGTTCGATTCTTTTTCGGGCTACTGACAGTTTCATTTCTCGCTTGTTGTAATACCATCTTATTTACTTTAGAAATACTGACATATAAAGCAGCTGCAACTCTAAAAAGTTAATTAACAATTATTTGTAGAAATATATTCAAGTGAAAAGACCATAGATATAAACTAAATTTTATATTTACTCACATCTCTGACACATTTCACATCCATTAAAGGTCCACCATTGTCTCGCTCTCTTTCAAAATAATTAATAAGAGACAAAACCATCCTTTGAGCACGGCTACTAAGAGCTTTGGGCATTTTTACTTTTAAATTAGAAATATATTTAAAAAGTATAAAATATAACCTCAATTTCTCACTAAACGTCAACCTGACGTCAAAAAAACGATTGAACTATCCAATTTAAACCCGACAACATTGTATAAAATTACCAACATGACATAAATAAATGTACTAACTGAATTATGGATTGATGTTGATTAAAACATATCATAACGTTGGTACTTAAATAAACCAAGTGTGACGTCATCTCACGTTTATTGTGAATGTAGTTTAAAATGAGAGCATGTCACGTAGTGTCATATGCTCTTGCGTAGTCCACCCAAGCCATTGACAGGTTGCGTTTGAAATACGCCGCGTCATGACAGACTGACCGGTCGATAATAAGATTTTCTTTGCAACCTGCTTGGCCCCTCTTCGATTCCCTCTGTTCGTAGACGTCTGACCAAACAGAGGCGATGGAGCTCAGTACCCGCTCGTTTAATACGCTGGTAAAGATCTTATACAGCGTATTGAGACAAGTAATAGGTCTATAGTTCTTCGGGTTGGTTAAATCACCTTTTTTGGGGATTAATACTGTACGCCCCTCTGATAACCAAGATGGTATTGGTATTTCCCCACGGATAAAAGAAGTAAAGTTTCGTGCAAGATAGCCGTGTGCACTGGAAAATGACTTCCACCAAAAAGCAACGATACCGTCAACTCCTGGTGCAGCAAAATTGCGCGCTTTTGAAATAGCACGTGTTACTTCTTCCGGGGTAACAGGGGGGCATGCCTGAGGATCTGTAAGATGTTTTGTACAGAATTCCTCAAATCTCTCTAAAACTGAAGTGTCTTGCACGATCGTCTCGTGTTCATAAAGCTCCCTCCAGAATATCTCTGTCCTGTCGACTGATAACAATGGTTCAGAAACCTCAGGTTTGGCCATGAAAAGGCGTGACGGGCTCGTGAGGAACATAGTATTTTCCTCCATGGTCCTAACCCGGTTGACCAATTCCTTTCTTGCCAGGGCTAGTGCTCTCAATTTGTCCACCGCTTTCTGCTTTATTTATTTATTTATTTATTTATTTATTATTACAACTGCCCAACAGTTAACCCACAACGGGCAGGTACAAAAATATACATATAAATATATTACCAATATAACGAAAATAATTACAATGACAATATTAAATAATAATAATTAATTACAATAACTAATGAAATAACAATTTTAAAGAATAGCAATATACAAAAATTTACAATACACAAAAATTCAAGATTTCAAAACGAAATAAACAATTAGTACAATTATAACAATGTTGTTATTTGTTATATAAGTTCAAAAGCAGTACTTTCAACTTCATAATATGAGCACATGCGGTTTAAAGGCGATTTTAAATGTATGTTTGTATGGCCATGAGGAATGTAGAACAGTGAATGATTTCGAGTGGACCTAAAAGGAACATGGAAGTTTAAATGGCGAAGGGACACTGGATCATCAATTTAATTGCACAACATTTTACTAAGATAATTCATTGAGTAAGTTTTACGACGACTAGTTAGGGAGTAGGTTGAAAATATGCTCAGGAGCGTTTCGTATGATAGTTCCCTAGGTGGATAATATCCCATAACTTTATAATAAATATATTTAAGAAAACGACGTTGTACTCTTTCTATTGCTTTAATGTGACAATCATAGAGAGGGTTCCAAATAATAGAGCAATACTCTAGTTTAGATCGTACAAATGCGTAGTACAATATGAAAATGGCATTTAAGTTAGTGAAAGTGTGAGTATTGCGAATTATAAAACCGAGCATTTTTAGTGCTGAAGAACAGATACTATCCAAGTGTAAGTTGAATGTTAATTTTTGGTCAAAAGTAACACCGAGGTCCCGAATCATAGTACAACGCGATAGGTTTTGGTTTGAAATGGAGTAAACAAAATAAGTAGGATTGAGTTTCCGAGTAAAGGATAGAATTTTACATTTATTTAAATTTAAATTAAGTTTATTAGTCATACACCAATTACTGAGAATATTTAAGTCCGATTGAAGAAGTTCGCAATCCTGGCTCGACTTGATTGATCTGAAAATCTTTAAGTCGTCAGCAAAAAGTAGGTGGTCACTAGCAAATAGTTCACTGATATCATTAATAAATAGCAAAAAAAGTAGTGGTCCTAGGTTTGAGCCCGGTGGTACCCCGGAAGTTACATGAAAAGGAGAAGTATTGAGACCTCGAAAGCTTACATAGAGATATCGAAGTGATAGATAAGAAGAGACTATTGACAGCAACGAAGGGGAAAGAACAGTGCGAAGTTTGTTTAGTACGATAGAGTGATCGATAGTATCGAACGCTTTACTAAAGTCTGTATAGATGACGTCTACTTGGCCTTTTTTGTCCAAAACAGATGAGATGAAATGTGTGAAATAACATAAGTTAGATGTAGTAGACCTACGCTGCATGAAACCGTGTTGTGAAAATGAAAGCGATCCTTGTACCCCAAAATATATTGTACGATATATAATATTCTCAAATATCTTACTGAAATTACATAAAATAGCCACAGGTCTATAATTATTTATGGAGGATTTATCTCCCGACTTGTAAATTGGGGTAAGACGACCCATTTTCCATGCCGTGGGGTCTTTCCATGTGTTGGTCTTAATTGATAAATTGAAAATATGGAAAAATGCCTCTCTTAGTGGTTTCGCGCAGTCTTTAATTAAAAAATTAGAAATTAAGTCAGGGCCAGACGTTAGATTGTTTTTTATTGTCTTTTTAATTGCACGTTCTATGTCCTCACGCGAGATGTAGGAAAGATAAATTAGGCTATTAGAATTAGAATTCGGTAGTACGTCATCATTTGACATGGAAGAGTTAGAAGGGCTAAATGTACTCTCAAAGAAATTTGCAAAAGCGTTGGCTATATCAGAAACTGTTGAAAAACTATCGTTGTTAAGTGACATAATATTTGGATATGACCCATTAGATTTTTTTGAATTTATGAAAGACCAAAATTTACGAGAATCAGAATTGATTGATTCTTCACAGTTTTTAATGTAGTTATTATAGGCGTATTTTATATCATGTTTAATTTTAGTACGCAAGTGTCTGTATGTGTTCAAATAGAAAATATTATTGGGAAACTTCTTGTTCATTTTGAAAAAATAGACCGCCAACTGGTCTAAAAGAATTTACAAATAAGGACCGACCAGTAAATCCTTTTTACCGGCTGGAAAGATATACAATATAATTCTTATTGACGGTCACCAGATTATATTATTAAATGACTACTATAGTTGATAAATAAATATAAATATATATTAATAATTAAATACAATTTTATGATATATACAAAAAAATACGAATCTTAAATAAAAAAGAAAATATATACTATTAAAACGGTAATACTTCTAAAATTACGACAATGGAATTCCAAACCCGTATTTTAGAATAATTTTGAGTATAGATGACCAAACTAACTAATAATTTTGACAATAAACGAAAAATGAACAATTTAGCATAAATATTAAAACAATAATTAAATTTATATCACAATATATAAGCTTATCTGTGATCAGCAGCTAGACGGTAGATCAAGATGAGGCTTCCTTGAACTTGTAGGCCCCTCTCTCAGCTCGGGTGCTCCTAATCTCCGTCGAACACCGATTTGATCGACTACTTCAAGGTGTTATACAACAAGGTCTAAAAGAGAGCCTAAAAGTGAAATATGCGTTTTACAACAGGTCACTGTATTATAGACATCAGTTACAATAAAGAAAGAAAAATATACAAGTAAAATTACCTAAGATGGTATGCGGCTCTGAGAGTTTGAAATTTCGATTAATGATTTAGATCCGAATTAAATCGTATAGACGCCCAGTCTAATATCTTCAGCAATATTCCAAATCCTTTTATTAAAAGGTCGACAAATATACAAATATTTCACACTAACTTTCGTTATAATTGTCGATAAATAATATATTTGCTTCTTTCATCTACCAAAATTTCTAGAATGAAACAAAATGTCTCACAGCTCTCTTATTTTTTTTTATTTGTATATTTTGCCTTTTTTCTAGGTAACTGAGTCGCTAGTAAACAAGTCGTAGCCAACGCGTTTTATTTCACAATTAGACCAACCGAATTATTGTTCTGACGACTGGTTACCTAATCTTTATAAAAATGAATAAATATAAAATTTTTGCCCGTAACAATTATTATTATTGGATTTGTCAGGTCTTGACAAGCGTCCACTAACCTCAAACTTCAGCAACCTTTTGAGCCGCGTCATACTAGAGACTAGTGGAGCTAAATACAATTTTTATTATTATTATTATTATTATAAAAAACCCATGCTTTCAACGGGACTCGAACCCGAGACCTTTGTAATATAGTGACAGCATGTTATAAACCTTCTCAGAATTTTTAGGTAAAAAGGTTAAAAAAAGGGATTAGTTGAAGACTGGCTTATATTAAACATATACAGTGGTGCCAGCATAGGAAATTATAATTGATTGTATGCATAAAACAAAAATAAACTATATATGATGTTAACAAAATATCTGCTCTCATGCTTTAATTAGGAATTTTATTTTTTAATTTGATATATCATTAATTTGTAATTAAAAAATAATTAAAAGGGCTCGTAATCCTAAAAATAAATTGTTTCTCAGGATCTGAACTATTCCTAGGTCAATTATTTTATGTTCATTATAAGTTGTTCTAGTATATGCTGTATAAATGATTTTCATAGATATATTTATGCCACCAAATTCAAAAATAATGTTAAAAAAACTTTTATATGAGAATTTAGCTTTATAACATGAGTGCAGGATGTCAGAAAATAATAATAATAAATATAGTGTATAATTACTTTATATTAAAGCTGATAGAACATTTTTAAAACTATTTTTCGACACTAAATTGCTTATAAAGCCATTTAGTATATTTGAAGGCTATATAAAACAATTAAGTTATATTTGTTACCATAATAAATATGCTATATACGTGTTTCTCAACAGGTGGTGCGCGGACCACCAGTGGTCCCCAGAAAAATTTTAGTGGTCCGCGAAAGTTTAAATGTGTTTTTTGCAGTTTTTTAAATTTTTTATGCACATTTTTTATGTAAATAATTTATATTTGGTTTATTTTCTGTAAACTTTCTGTGATTTTCTACAAATAAAATAAATGTATTTAGTAGCACTTTAAGCATATTTGTTTTCTTGCAAAAAATTATCCAACAATTATTATTAGTGGTCCGCGTTAGAAAATTATAGATTATACTGGTCCGCGGTGCGTTTTTGGTTGAGAAACACTGCTATATACCATTTAAGTTTTAAGTTGCACCTTTTGTGTTAGTTGGGAGGGGCGAAGTATATTTTCCGCTTGAGTGCGAGAAAAATTTACCGCTCTTGAAAATTACTGTTAAGATAATTTCGATTCATATGTACATACGTACATATAAATATATGATACTTAAGGTAACGAAACGTTGAACAATACGGCACTTAATTAAAATTGAACATTGGATTTTGGATGTGCAGGACTTACATATTTTTCGAATGAATCGGAACGGGAATCTTAATCTTTTCATGAAACAGAAAAACATTGTCATTAATTTCAGGAACTGGAACAATATTTTTCATAATTCCACGCGTCCCTAATACGCGGCGCCCGGGTGTGGTGCATCCCCGGTTGCCGCGTTGTTCGAGCACCTTCTGTACACTCAAACTTGTTCAATTTGACGCTCGGAGTACACCCAGTTACTTTCGTTTTGCAGTCCAGGGTGTATTTAGAGTGCGCTCTATTTGTCCGGGGTTTTAAGACCAGGCATATATATACCGGGTATAACGGAAAAAGGTGGGAGAACGGTTGGATAAGTGAAATTTTTTGTATTTGTGACATTTCTACTAACTTCGAAAGCTGTATTGTGTTTGTAAACACAGCATAAAAATAATTAAATACACATTGCATAAAATTAACATGGAAGAAACAGGGTTATGTTCTATTTGTAAATTTATAGGAGTTGGCAAGGTACCATAATGCTATCATAAGCTGTTTCTCGAGCTTTGTTTCGCGATTTCTCCCTGGTCTGAGATGAACTTCGTCTGGCACTGCTTGCAGTTTTCCAATAACATTTTCGAAAACTGTTGTTGATCTGTAAAATTTGGCACCGTATTTTCTGCAAATCCTCACATTTTTCCTAAAATTACTTCTTCAGATTTGTCATTTTCATCATGAAAAAATCACTTAAAATTGCCTGTAAGTGCCCGTGCTGTACAGCTACCCTTAGGAGTGCAAAGGAGTTAATAAAAAATATTTTACTTTTAAATTATCGCTTTCTATATACTGCCCTTTTATAGCTACACAGCTCTGCCAGACATATTTTATAGGTACTTATATATAATCCTTTATTTCCCCTCGACCTTTCGGTGTTTAGGGTATTCACTGCAATTACAAAACATATCTCATATCAACATCCCAATGTCATATTAACCATACATTACATTACATTACATTACATTACTATTTTATTTTATTCCATTCTCTTCGCTTCCAACCATTTCTTCACCCCTCCTCCTATGTCCCTTCCTTCCTCCCCATTCCCCGGTAACCTCAGCCCCCTTCCTTCCTTCCTTTTCTCCCCTTCTGCTACTCATCGGGCCCCTTCCTTCTTTCCTTTACACCTTCCTGTTATCGTTCCCCAATCTCAATCCTTCTTGCCTCTAATTCCGTCGCCCACCTCTCCCCCCTTCCATCTTTGTGCAACACGTTTAATGTGTTCCCCGACCACACTGTCATCTCCCTACACCTCTTCGAGGTGCTCGATATCTTCTTCCTCCTCCCCGCACATCCTGCACATCTTATCCTCCTGTTTCCTCCAATACCTATTTCCTCTCTTTTCATTCCCGCACCTTAGCCTCGCAATCCTCCTAACCCTCCCTCCTGATATTTTATAGGTACTTTTGAAATCGCTTTTCAGATCAGTTTTCGCATTTTTTAATTTTGTCAGTTTTGGAAACCACAAAAATATAATCATACAGGGGCAAGTCAGCTGATTGTGGTGGATAGGGACTGTATAGCACAGGCACTTACAGGCTTTCTATTGTTATGACTAGTGTTACTTTACTTAAAGTGCAAAAGATAAATAAAGTTCTATGACACTAGTTCACGAATATTTTGATCGAAACTCGTACATAACCGGATCACTGAACTGGACCAATGAGCCGGATCACGGAGCCGGATCAATGAGCCGGCTCAGCAAACTGAGCCGAAATTCCCATCTCTAGTTGAAACATTAGGAAATGACTACACACACCAGGGCCGTATCTTCTATCTCTGTTAAATATTATATTGAGTGAAGTCTTGGTTAGAAATATTTATTCTTATCTACTATTGGTTTATTTCAAATATATAAATAATTTAAATAGGTCCTTTTTAATTGGTTATAAAATTTTGGGCGGGGTATATTTATTATTATTAGTGGGTTTTTAAATTGTGAAATCAAGGAGTTGAGTGAAAATCCTTTTCTATGTGAAATACTCACATAAAAATTAAAAATACAATAAACATATTTTAAAATGAGTAATAAAATTCCAATTTTCCACAGCATTAAATTGATTTAAAACCGTGATATTTTAAAAAACTATGAAATTTACAACTAAAAACGTTTAAAAATTTGTGTTATATATACGGTGTGTAAAATCAAAAATAAATCCGGAGATGTAGACTACCATAGGAACAAGTTCTCTGAATGTAGAAGAACATTAAAAGCTTTAATTTTTTAATTTTTAACTTTTTAAAGAAAGAATATCGGAACTATATTGAAGAAATTGAGGAAAACATTCCTAACGATTCAAAAAAAATTTGGGAATTTGCTAAAAGCAAAAAAAAATCCGATCTTCTTTCTTGTTTAATTACTGAAGACAATGTTGTTGTTGATGATAATCTACAGATTGCGGATACTTTTGCTTCTTATTTTGCTTCAGTTTTCAGTGATGACATTGATGACGTGAACAATGTTAGAGAAGAGACGTACAACATCGATTCACTTCATATTTTATTTCAAATATCAATTAATACACATACCTTCCCTACGAGGTGGAAAATGTCTAGAGTATATCCTATACATAAGAGCGGAGATAAAAAAGACGTTAAGAATTATAGACCGGTATCCATTATCTCGTCCCCGGCCAAAGTTTTTGAACAAATTATTTATAAATATTTGTTTCAACACGTATCTCCTGTTATTAGAACAAAACAGCACAGATTCATGCCACGTAGGTCAATAGTTACTAATTTGTTATCCTTAACAGAATATGTTAGCCGATGTCTGGATTGTGGAATTCAAGTAGATGCAGTATATCTCGATATGACGAAGGTTTTTGATAGAATAGGGCATTCCCACTTGCTTGAGATATTAAAAAAATTTGGTGTTTCACCTCTCATATGTACTTGGTTTGAAACCTACTTACGTGACAGATCACAATACGTTCAATTCAACGGATCAAAGTCGAGGAATTATTTGTCAACCAGTGGCGTGCCACAGGGGTCGAATCTGAGGCCCCTGATGTTCCTTCTGGTGGTCAATAATATCCCAGATATTGTGAGCAATAGCCAGTGTGAAATGTTTGCTGATGATGTCAAAATATATCGCCAAATAACTGACTTGTCGCACTGCCTTGCACTTCAAAGTGATTTACAAAAACTCTGTGAGTGGAGTAATGTCACTGGTTGAACATTTAACACTACAAAGTGTAAGGTAATGACTTACTCTTGAAAGAGGGATGTTATTACCTACAACTATAACATGGAAGGCTGCATTATTCCACGAACAGAGACAATTAAAGATTTGGGAATATTGTTTGATTCAAAACTAAATTTCCATCATCACGTTGAACACATTGTAAATAATGCATCGAGAAAAGTTGGGTTTATGCTTCGTTTAACTAAGGACTTTCGTCAAAATCGTACGAACATTGCACTATTTAATGCTCACGTTAAACCTCTACTTGAATATGGTAGCATTATATGGGCACCGTATCAAGCTAAATATATTAAACGTATTGAAACTGTACAAACGCGATATTACCGTGTTGTAGAGCTACGGATGACAGGAGTATACCCAAAATATACGCCCGCAAATGTAATTTTGGCGGAGTTCAATGTTCAAACGTTGGCTGCGAGAAGGGATTTGGCATCACTGTTACTTTTGTATAAAATATTTAATATTCTTGTGGACGACTCCAGCATTTTATCTAATATCTGCATAAGTGTACCTTCTCGTGACTTTCGACCACGAGACATATTATTCCTATGTAAAAGGGCAAATACGGAGCATTGCAATATGAGTCCTCTGCATAAAATGACAGCACTCTGTAACGGTCTTTTGTCAAAAGACAAATCTATTGATATATTCAATGCAAGTTATGCAGGTTTTCGCAGAGCTGTAATAAACATGATGTAATGGAAACTTTGAAGCACAAATATTGTAGTAAAGATCTGAAATAGATAAAAAATGTCACACATGTTCGTACCTCCAACTTAATTCTGTGTAGTACAAATGACCTCCAAATTATGAATGAAAACTATACTGTGTGTATTATATACTGTATGAATTATTGTAAGCCGAATGTTTGATTGTGTGAACATGTTGTGGTACGTTTTGTATGTAAAATTGTATGCTTATGTTAAAAGAACGAATGTGGATGCACTTTATTAACAAATATGTACATATGGTAGAATGTTAAGTTATATTTTTATATTATTGTATGTATGTAATGTATACATGTAACAATTAAGGACCTAGGTCTGTCGTGTCCAATTAATATATAAATAAATTATTATTATTATCTCTTGTATTTCAGAGGAGAGGACCATTTTTCTAGATCATCACTTGCAATTTATAAGTGACAACCTTATTCATAATTTAAATAATTTCGTCTTCTGCTCCCCCCCCCCAATTATTAGGGGCGCGCCTGTGCGTAGTATTATAGTCTATGCAACTTTGTCTTTCATTTTAAAAACTACAAATAAATTCGACAGTGGCGATGAAGAGTGCAAACTATTTTTCAAGACCACGATTGGAATAATCTCGTGAAGAAAGTGAGGTTATACATCTTAATTTCTGCTTAATTTAACTGGTAAATCGAACATATCTGAATGTTGTTGTGTGTTTTAAAAATAAAAAAATATATATTTAAATAATAGATAGCCTTTAAGCAGCAACTTGCTTAACTTCTGAGTAAATGAATGTTGAGTTTTAAAAAAAATTGATGTGAAGTGTGAATTTTCACACATTTCAGGGTTTCGCAGGTATATAATAAGTAAAGGCGACATGCTGAGTGTGTAGGACAAATTTTGCTTTGTAGTAATCAAGGAAAAATGAACGATATTTTTAAAATAATTTATAGGCTGTTAATCTAAGAGCTTTAAATACAAACTTTATGTTAAAATATTTTTTTGTTAATTTTAATTCGAATACCTTATACCATTATTTAGGTTTCTAAATATGTGCAGTATTTTTTTATATAGCAAGGTTCATTAAGATTTTGAAAATTACGGCTATGGCTTCCATTAGTTGTTTTAAGTCATATGTTCCGCCCCTCTGGTTTCGTATACATGACACATAGAATGAAAATATAATTTCAACAATTCCAACTGATTATTAAATTTACGTTCTTAAAAATTAAATGTGACATTTGCCAAAATATAACTAGAATTTTGACAAAATAATTTAAACAAAATAAAAATGAAATTGTCTCCTCTGCTCGGGAGCGAACCCTAGTTTTCTGCGTAGCAAGCGAGCAAGCTAAGCATTAGACCGGGATACGCCTTCTATTATAGTGTGTTACATAACTATAACTTTTGTACATCATCAACAAAAAAACACAAAAAATGCGTTATTTTCCGAAAACATAATCTGATCACAAGTTCCTGTTGTACTATTCCGGTTCACACCAATGTACATTACTTAGAATTTTCTCAGATTTTTAGTTTAAACCATCTGGGCTACAGGGTGTGAGATATTTTTTTTTCCACAATTTTGGCAAAAATCGCATCAAAATAATTTATTTTGCAAAAATAAAATTTCGATCGTTAATCCACGTACTAAGGGCTTTGATTTGATACCCTACTCAAAATATTAAAAAAATATATTTTTTTCGATGAGCACATATTTGTTTATATTTTTAGGGGGATATGGCTTTTAGATGTTTTAGTATTTTTCCTATGTGCGGGTCAAAGAGTTGTATAAGCATGCCAAATTTCAATTTTCTAAGTTGGCAATTTTTGACGTTTGGCTACAATTTTTACCGAACAGACAGACAGACTTACAGACAGACGTCAAAATGACAGTATAAGGGTTTTTGGTCATACCTACAACACCCTAAAAATCAACTGAGCAGTGTTGACCATATCTGTATAAACAGTGAACTCAAACTGATCCACAGAGATACTGATCCAGAAAGTAGGACATACCGTTGGGCGAAGCGAAACGGTCAGTATACCTTGAGTCATTTAAGTGTGAGGTGTTGATTTGGTGGGATTGACTCCTCGTGGTGACCGATGGTGGGAGATACGTGTGCCGAGAAATCAAGAACGAGCACTCAATGATTTTAAGTCAAGTGTATGTTAGACATTCAAACGGTGAAGTGAGTTTGTTTGGATATATGTTAATACAATGGTATGTTTATTTTGCGATTTTTTAAATGTCTTTATTGCTTTAATTTGAAACTTGTTTTAATTATGCAATCTAAAGTACATAGAAAATTTTATTTATTTATGAAAGTATTTGAATAATTAAAATGCAGACGCTAATTTTTGCCTGTACTTTGACTGTTCTACTACATTCAATTATTGTTGAAGTAATTGTGTAGATAAAAGATTATAAAATGATACCTACTATTTTGTTATGATTCACTGATTTATTTATTTCGCTGCAAGCCAGGGCCGGCCTTTTACACAGTTTCAAGTATTTTTTGAAGACACAAAAAAAAAATCTAACGCTAACAATGTATAACATCTTTTCACGATATAAATTATAATACACTCATACCTCGCTATACGGCCGCTCTTTATACGGCTTTTCGCTATAACGGCCTTCTTTAATTATGACACTTTTTCGATATACGGCCCAAAATGTTTCGTTAAACGGCCAAAAAAATAATAAATGTGAAAAAAATATGGCCAGAAAGAATAAAAACTAATGATCCTTAAGTTGATTCTATTTCTGAACTTCGACAAACCATATTGAACCTAGCAAATGATACGGCTTTTCGCTTTGCGGCCAACTTTTCCGGAATGTATCTAGGCCGTAAAGCGAGGTATGAGTGTATAAATAATACAATATTCAAGACAATATTCGAGGAGAATCGTTATCTATTAGGCATCGTCCAATATGTTTTGAAGAACTATGACCATATAGATGTATACACAATTTACTTCTTCTCTACTTCCTTTTTATGGGGCCCCTTGTAGAACTTGGAGCAGCCCTGCTGTATGCAGTTTCGGCTCTCGCCATAATCAAAGCTACAAAAACTGCAGTCAGCAGGAACGGCCACAAGGTCATCGGCCATCGGTCAAAATATTAGTTGTTAGCGAACTATTTTTTCTCAAAGTTTTAGGAGATCTCCCCTAAATTATTTGTTGCAATAAATTTGTTACACAAAAAATTGTTATTGGGTTGTTATTGGGATACATTATATCCTGTTGGTTGCATATAAATATACAAAATAAATAAATAAATAAAAGAAATACTCGCTTTGCGAGCATTGCACAATAGCTGCTAAGGGAGAAGCACTTAACATGATGCAGCTAAGAGATGTATGTTTAAATTATTTCATTCGAATTTTATAACGGTTTTTGTAATGTGATATTCCTTATCCTGTCAACTGTAATTGCCTATATCGAGGAGCTACGTATCAGTTTGATTTTATTTTTTTCAAACTTGGATAGACAGAGGCACTTGAATTTTTGAAATCATTTTTTGGTGTAGATGCTCCGATTCGAACTGCGCATTTGAAGTGGTTGAAACGTTTTAAAGATGTTAGAAATTCAAACAAAAACGAAAGAAAAGTATTGAAGTGAAGTGTGAATTTGACATTTCAGGGTTTTGTAGGCATTTAGTAAATAATATAAAATTGTGGATACATATTAAAAATCATAAATTTCGACAAAATTTGAAACAATAATTGACCTGCTTCCATCTAGAAACTTAACTACAAAGTAACACTTAATTACAAAGATGCGCTCGCAACCAAACTTAGCTATAGCTACCCAATTTTCTAGTCCGTCAGATAAGTATTGTAAGCACGGTGTTGCAAAAAAATCGATAATTTCCGAAATAATTATCAAATCAAAAATTCCTGTTTTACTATTCCGGCTTACACTAATGTGCATTAATCAGATTTTTTAGGTTTTTAGATTAATCCTCTGGATTAATGAGGTGGGAGGCAGGGATTTTTTGCCCATTTTTGCTAAAAATCGTGAGAAAGTAAAGGCATTTTGTAAAACTATTTTTCGTTCCTTAATCTATGTGTTAATATCTTTTCTTTTTATACCACACAATAAATTTTAAAAATATTTCTTTTAACAATACAAAAAAATCGATGTTTTCTAAAAATTGATTGGAAAAACTAATCTGATCAAAATCCGATCCGGTTCTCATCTATGTATATTATTAAGATTTTTTCAAGTTTTTAGAATAATCGCTCTGGGAAATACATTGGGGAATAAAAAGTTTTTTGACACATTTTTGGCGAAAATCCCATAAAATATTTGAACCTTATCTAAAACCGTTTCCTAAAAGTACTAACAAGATGTGTTTCTAGAAGTTGAAAAAGACGCTGGCAGAGATGTGTATCCACAAAAGGGCAGTATTTCTAGGGTGACAATTTAAATGTGAAATAATTTCGTGTTAATAAACTTTTATGACGCTAGCCCGAGAAAAATATTTTTTTAATTAAACTTGGTAGTTCCCTTAACAGCAGTTTTTCACAGAGGCTAAGCACCCTCTGCCAACGCCTTTTTCATTTCTGGCGGCCCCTCTTGTAGAAATTTTAGAAAATCGCTCTATTATTGTATTCGTTTAGTCCTTGTAATGTAGGGGTGGGCAAATCTTTTGGCTGTCGGGCCACATTGCAGATGAAAATTTGACCGAGGGCCAAAAAAAAAAGTTTTTTCTAATTTTAAATATTGTATAATAAAAGCAGTATTTTTAAACCAAAACGTGTATTTATTATGCAATTTAAAGAAAAAAAAATTGAAAAGAAAATTGGAAAGAATGAAAATTTGAAAGAATATTGTACAGTCAGTAATATTTTTGCAGGACACAATAATTTATAAAGTGCTTCGCGGGCCGGATCCGGCTCGCGGGCCGCCATTTGCCCAAGCCTGTTCTAATGACATCTTTAGTTCCTGAAACAAAAATTATTAAAGCGGTTATTCGTAAGAAAAAAGGTAAAAGTTGGACAATAGATTTTGAATTTACATTACGACTACGCTTCGGTTACACGTTACACGACGCAATAGTTAATAGCATAGTTAGAAACTACCCTCGATAAGGCCAAAGTTAGAGTAAAGGAACTCAGAGATAACTATTCATGAGAAATTGAAGCATTGGATGCAAAAAAAGCGTTATGCAAAAATGCGTCTTGAGATAATAGAACACGGTAGCCAAACTATAGCTCTTTTATGCCTTTGATGCGGCTCTTTCTGTACTAATAAATAATTTAAAATGTAGGTCTTGACGTATTACTCACTACTTATTGTACACTTATTTTATACTGATTTTATTGTTCAATGCAAGCAAAGCGTGCAACATATATATGTGTAACAAGCAAATCTTATTTCACGTTTAACAGTGCCAGACCAAATTTTCTACCATTTACTCTTGTGAATTCGTATTTATTTGTATGCGGCTCTTTTGACCATGCATTGTGGCTATCACTGTAACAGAACATAAACGTTGGTAAAATCATAACATAAGACATTATTTATAATGATAATTCAAGTTATTTAAAATTCCTAACTATGCTCCTCTATACTCAATTTTTTTTTTTTTTATTTTTCAAATAACATTTTTAAATATTAGATTTAAAGACTGACGGAAAACTACCGATAACGCTGGTTTTCACCTAATATGTCTAAAGTACCTATAATAAATAAAACATATTATTTATAGTAATGAAAAATAACTAATCTATTAATTTATTTTAATTAATTAAAACATTTCACACTTAGATGACGCATTAGAGTAGGCATTTTTGCGCCTCGGGCGTTTTTTGTTTATTATTATCTTCGTAATTTGTTGATTGTACTGAATCAAAATTAGCAATAAGTCGTATCCCTTCTGCATATTGGGTTTTAAAAATATCAGTCACAGCTATTAGCACCCGATTGAAAAGTTTAGCGGCACATTTTAAATACCTGTACTATTAAACTGAATAATTCAAAAACAACTTTATGAAAATGTATTTTTTTCACCCTATATTGCAATTATAAGTGATTGCCGATGTCAACAGTGACTTTTATGTTTTTATCCGTATACTACGACGGATTTGATACTGATTTTATTGAGTCTAATTTTCATGTTATTGTACTAAATTTGTTGGAAAGCAAAACTGAGTCAAGAATGAATTAGCATTCATATGTTTTTATACTTAAAATGTCTTTAAAAATCTATCCAATCATTATGTCACTTATTGTAAGTAATATTGATTTAGAAAATGATATTTGTTGATAAGTTGTCATAACTGTTTTGTCATTAGAAAATAATTTAAATATTAATCCTTTTCCGGAAATGTGACATGCGAAAGTTTATACAATTGTTAGTACTTATATGACAGATAAATTTTCTGTTGAATGATACGAACAATGAAATTTTACAAACAGGCTTTAGAGAAATTTGTGTGACCTTGAACTCAAAATATGTACTCACATTTCTTTTTAATTAATACATGCCAGTGGCGTACGCAAGGGGGGGATTAGAGAAATTCCAGAAAATACGAAAAGTACTAAAATTATAATTACCGCATTTCAAATTCCAATTTCCATTTCCAATACGTATAAATTCTGATGTTGTGAATATTTTTCTGCGTATGCCACTGATACATACATATTATAGGAAAAATACTTGAAAGACTTTAGAAAAACATTTATACAGCCCGAGCTGGCGCTAGCTCTTTTAGCGCCCTGGGCAAGTCCAGTCAAACCTTGCCCTTTTATTGAAATGTGCAGTGGCATATCAAAGAGGGGGTTAGGTTCAGGTAAACCCCTCAAAAATTGTTCAAGAACAGCAGCATCAACAGAAATAAAATTACAGAAACAATAAAAACAGAAATATTATTTTAATAATTGGTATAATTTTATTACATAGGTATATTCAGTAAATATTCTGATTTTATTAGAAATTTAACAATTTCACGTAAAAACTTAAAAATCGTGTTTAATCAATTTTTTGATTCAATTTATGCAACACTAGCAGAAGATCACATATTTAAGTCGGGATTAAGGCGAATTTATTACAAGTGATCACCCATAGCTACCCAAATATTAATTTGATAGAAAATGTATTAAACAGAAAAGTTTTATTTGTTTATTTTAAACAACTCTTGTTATATACATTATTTATGTTAAGTTAATAATAACTGAGATATTTCAAGTTTTAAGTAGCGTTCTCTACAGCCCTCTAACTGTTCATCTTATTAAACTGCGTATAACAAAAAAGAATCGATTCTTCATTCTAAGTAAATTGTCTTATATACATTTTTAATCCAAAGTAAATAGAGTAAGATTTTAGTTTTATCCCCCCCAGTCCACAAATATGCATCAAATTGAAAATATACTTGTGACAAAAAATATTTGTTTTCTTATTTTAAACAATTTTTGTCATATACGTTTTAATAATAATAAGCCAGCTATTTCAAAAAAAATGTTTTAGTGTCGCCCTCGTAACTCCCCAAATGAATATTTGGATGAATTATCAACTGAGTAAATGCATAGAACAGAAAAGATTGGTATTATTATTATTATAAACAATTTTTGTCATACACATGTTTGCGGTTAAGTCTATAAGAAGAAAGATGTTTTTCCCTGTCTTTGGTAATAATAAAGTAAATAAAATATTTACATATGTCTTTATTTTCTACCAAAACTGTCCAAAACCATAACTTAATAAATTGAATTTATTTTAATTAAATTAAATTCATCGGGCAAGCTGGCAACCTGGCCAGTCCGCTACTGGTGTTGCATATTATTTAGTTTAAAAACAATCATTTATCAACAGTTTTGTTCAACGGGTTGGGGATCACGACGTACGAATATAATATTCGTTAAATGGATGCCAAGTAATCGTATCTAATATGACGTCATAAAAAAATGTGACGTTTAAAGTGACGCAACTGCACTGGCTGGCCGACTAGCCTATATTGCAGTATTTTTAAAATAATGTATTTTACATCGGAGATTTAAAACATGAGTATTTTTATACCAAAAACATGAATTTGGTAAAAACTGCACAAAGGAGATATTAAAGAACCAACGATGTTCTGATAGTGGTTTTATTCTTATCATCATAACAAATTTGGTTAAAATATATCCAGCTGGTTTTGCGTGAATCTCGAATAGACAGAAATTGATTTTTTTGCGGATATCATCTTATAATCATCTAAAACCAAAGCAAATAGAAAGACAAAAAAATTATCTAGTCTTATTTATAAAGAAAAAGTAAGCCCATAAGAATTAGAAGTATTCGGAAAATTTTTGTTATTAAAAAATTATAAAACCAAATGATATTAAAGCATATAAAATGTCGGGCTGGCACGAACAATTACGCTGGTTGGCCGAGTGCTGGACGATATTAATGCAGCCCCCAGCACTATTCGGAGGAAAATCCTGTCTATATGTTTCAGAACTATGGAGACACGGCAATATAATTAAATTCATAATTTCTGGTTTATGATAAGGGATAATAATAATAAAATTTATTGTAACAATATATAAACAAGATATAAAAGTTTACAACTTTTAGGCATCAAGCTATATAGTATATGCTCATTGTAAAATAATTAGTTATACAATAAAAAGAGAGAGAAAAAATACACTAATTTAAAGAATAAAGTGTGGTATTTTCTTACCACCTAACTATATGAATAGTTATTATTATTATTATTATTATTATTATTATTATTATATATTATACATTGGGCAGGCGGCATATGCCGATAATGCCCAGAATTAAATTACATTATAAATACAAAATGTTTTTTATCAATTAAAACAAGAGATATATGTACATATACAAACTGAGCATATGCAAACTGAAAGAGATATATGCACTAATACAAACATTTAAACAATTTAATTTAACATAGAGGCATCTAGTCTATTTTTGAAATTATTGACAGTTTCAGCATTAACAACATTTTCACGTAAGGAATTCCACAGATATACAATTCTGTTACATAAAAAGTGTTCTCTACAATTTTTCTTAAATTTACGTTTGACAAGTTTGTGGGGATGTCCTCTTAAATGGTTGACTTGACTGAACTTGAAGAAGTGGCTCATATCTAGTGAATAATAATTATTTATTATTTTAAAAGTTTCCATCAAGTCCCCACGGGAACGTCTTTGTGATAAGAAAGTCAAATTAAGTTTGTTCCGCCTTTCACTATAGGGCAAACATTTCAAAGCGATAGGGATTTTAGTGGCTCTGCGTTGTACTTTCTCTAAAAGATCCACGTCTTTTTTAAGATTTGGATTCCATGCTACTATTGCGTGTTCTAGTAGAGGCCGAACTTAAGATCTGTACAATTTATGAAACAAAGCAACACTCATATTTTTGAAAGTTTTTCTGATTATGTACAAACGCGAATTGGCTCTCTTAGTTACTGCAGTAGATTGTAAAGTCCATTTTAAATTATCTGTTACAATTACTCCCAAATCAGACTGACTGCTGACACTGTTAAGAGGAATGCCGTTCACTATGTAATTTAAGGGGGGGTTATTACGACCCATATGCAGGATGCTACATTTTGAGGTGTTAAGAGAAAGGCACCACTCTTTACACCATTAAATCACTCGATTTATGTCATTTTGTATACACAAAAAATCTGTCTGGGGGTTGTTGAAAATTTTGGTATCATCTGCATATGAAAGAGCATGTGAAGAAATACACTTTGAGAGATCACTTATGTACGCAATGAAGAGTATGGGACCTAGCATACTTCCTTGTGGTACGCCGCTTATCACTGGGAATTTATTTGAAAAATTTTCACCAATGCGCACACAAAAGCATCGGTCACTGAAGTAAGACTTAATCCACTGTAGGAGTTTACCGCGCACACCGAAATGTTCGAGTTTGGTAATAAGTCTATTATGTGGAACACGATCAAATGCTTTTTCAAAGTCAAGATACACTACATCAACAGGTTCGTTCGAGTCGAGGCTCGAGGACTACATGTTCACTGCACTGAGAAGGTTGGTAGTGACAGAACGGCCAGGGATAAAACCGTGCTGATTATCAGATATAATGTCATTTTCTAGAAGAAACTGTATGAGCTGGTATAATAATTCTTTCGGCAATTTTACATATTGCTGAGGTGAGGCTGATAGGACGATAATTAGATACTGCAAACTTATCACCTTTTTTGAAAATCGGTGTCACAGCAGCTTGTTTCCAACTGGTTGGAAGAGTACCTTCAGACAGAGTTTTAGTAAATAGATCCGATAATGGTGCTGCTAGTAATTCAGCGCAGTTCTTCAAAAAGCAGGGGTGGATTTTATCGGGACCTGGAGAAGAGTTACAGTCTAGTTTTTGGAGTACTTCTAGCACTTTCACGGAGAAAAGTCTATGTTTTCCAAAGAGTTGGCATTGCGGGGAATAAGAAGTATGTAAGGAACACTTTTAGATTCTTCGGCGAAAGTTGTACTGAAAAATTTTGCGAAACAGTTGGCAATGTCGAAGTGGTTTTCAATCAGATGACCACGCTTGTCACGAAGAATTGGGATGGAAACCTGTGATTGTAACTTGGAACGTATATATTGGTGTAGAGTTTTTGGGCCTTTTGATATTAGACTGTCTTCATAATGGGTTCTAGAAAGGCGGAGTTTAGGAGTTAATTTATTTGCAAACTTTTTATACTCACTGTGATTTTGTTGCGATGGATACTTTCTGTGAATATCCCATAACTGTTTTTTCCTGATTGTGCATCTAGGGTTTACTACGTGATATTTTCCTAGCTTTGTTTGGTACATATTCAGCAACAATATAGTTTATAAGAATTTCTAACTTTCCAGAAAACTCGTGGATACTTTCAATTGGTCCCAGGTCCGTTTCCGATAGAATGGCATTAACATGCTGATAATCGGCTTTAAAAAAATTTTTAACAGGTGTTTTGTTAGCGAATTTTTTGTAGTTAATTACTTGCAGATTAAATGAGAGAACTGCATGATCACTAATACCTATTGGTTCAGAATGAGACAAAGTTGATACTAAATTTGGGTCGTTAGTAAATATTAGATCAAGAATAGAAGGAGTATCATTATTTCTAAATCTTGTTGGTTTGGTTACAAGTTGGTTTCCGCATAGAGTTGTTCAAACTTGCCTATTGAATCTTCTTTATCGGAGAGACCAAGATTAGGCCAAGACATTGAACGGTAGGAAGTAAAAGTCTCCTGAAATTATTAAATTGCTGCAAGTTTCAGACATTTCCCGCATTGTTTCAAACAGCAGGATGTTATCTTCAGGTGAAGAATCTGACGGACGATACACTGCTCCTATTGTTAACTTAAAATTCTTTAAATTTATATGCAACCATAGTGTCTCTATAGAATAAATTTTTTGCGCATATTTTATTTGGCAGTTCTGAACAAGCTCTTTTTTTACGTAAAATGCTACTCCACCGCCTTTTCGAGTAGGCCGGTCTTCTCTGAAAATATCGAAATCATTAAGTTGTACTCCACTATTGGGGATGGCAGGATTCAATCACGTTTCAGTTATAATTATGACTGTTCATTTTGATTATTTTGTCTTCAAATTCGGTAAATTTTGCTGGTAAAGATGCTACATTAGTGTAAAAAATGGATATTTCTGTAAACAGTTCACAAAGTATTAGTTTTTTGTTACAATTTTCGGCACTCCTTTTATATATCTTATCGTTAGATTCGGTTCTCCATTTTCCGTTCGCGAAGTAAGCTCTGTTCTTAGTTTCATAAGATGTTCCCGCTGGATAGGTGTTTCATCCGCTCTGATCACAACTGGATTATTTTCCGTCTTTAATTTAGAAGCGCTTTTTAAGACTTTACGGGCATCATGTTGGGATGCAAAGCACACTTTAATGGGGCGAGGTCTGTTGGAGACCCTTTTTTGACCGAGTCTAAATATTTTTATATTATCTAATAATAAATTATCGATGTTTTTTAATTTTTCTTTAACAAATTTAAAATCATGTTCTTTTCTTTCTTCACCACTATCGGATTCCGCCTCAATAGCATTGAAAATTAAAACATTTGAAGCAAGACGAGAACGATCAGCAATTTCTTCGATAATTGATTCGGGATCTTCTAGCTTAAGGCCAACTTGCTTGTTCAGTTCGCCTTTTAATTGAGTTATTTCTTGTCGAAGTGATTCAATTAGGAGTTTCAACTCATTGAAGGTAGACAGTTCTGAGGTACATGAAGAACAAGAAAACTTCAATTTGCGCTCACCTGGTTTTGTTTGCTTTATGCACGCAAGCTCCTGCCGACTTAAGTCAACACAGTATGTGTGAAAAGTTGTGGAACACTCGTCGCAATCTATACGTTTTTCTGCTGTCAGCTCCGTATTGCAAACTTTGCAAATGTGTGGATAGTAAATTAAATTAGTTTAATGCTATTGTGTACGAATGTACCGTGTAAATCAGATGTTTACAGATTTATGTAAAAAAATAAGTACCACAATTTAACAATAACATATTTACGAAATGTGTTGAAATATCAAATATCAAGTTCAATAACATTCTCATTTATATTACGGATAGAAGATTTGATGATTTTTTAGGCATTACTTTTAGTAATATTAACCTTTTTTGCTGATATGTATTCTATTCAGTAATATTACTATGGATATTTGGCAAATAGTACGTACATAAATGAAGAACAGTTTTCATTTTCTTATGTTTTCTTTCGAGCTTAGTGCATATGTGTTACTCCTTGTTTCGAAATTATGACTGATCAAGTGTCTATATTTGACACTTGATTTTAAACTACTGACACGTAAACAGTTATTTACTGTTTTTTATGTGTTTGACTAACAATAGTGATTGTTTTTTACTATTTTTTAATTTTTAATTTTATTTTTATAATAATTTTTTTTATTACAACGACCACCGTTTTTTAAATGTATGTATCATCAGCCGCTGATGATAACTGCATATCACAGGTTGAAGATGCATAAAACTAATATATGCGAAACGTCCCAATGAGTTAAACTAACTTATTATTTTTTTCCTACCTATTTGACGATTAAAGAAGAAACACATTTATTATCCTGACTCGTCAAGATCGTTCACTCATATATATATATATATATATATATATATATATATATGCTTTATATATACTTTGACATGCCTATGGTATTGACTTGATACCGGTTATATCATACGTCCCTCCTGACAGAGAATCGGTGGTGGAAAATTCCAATGCCGCATTTATTGGAATTACTCCTTTCACACCTCGAGGTTACTGACAGCCATTAAGCCGGACATAACCCTCCTGGATATCAAGACCAAACACTAGTTTGTGATTAAATTTTCAAGTCCTGCTGAGAAGAATATCTCTCATAAGGAGGAAAAAAAGAGGTTCAAGTACACGGATCTCTTGTCCGAGCTAATAAAGCTGTATCCAGGGTATAAAGTTAAGTATAAAGTTTTGGGTATTACGAAATCTTACTACCGAAGGGAAATCGAATCCATTTCGGCCTGCTGATGATACTTAAATGACTCCTTTCTGAATACTAAAGAAAATAAACTGCTTGTTGAATTGCGACTTTCTATATTAGATTATGTTTGACAGCAGGCTAAAAAAAAAAAAATAATAAGAACAGAAGACAGGCAAATATTAAACCTATAATAAGACTGTAGGACCACTCCAAAAGGCTCAACATTTCATTGGCTAACCTTGTAAAAGATGGAGAAGAGATAACTTACAAATAAGCGAGTGTTGGTTTACATAATATCTGGAAAGACCCGACATTTTATGAACAATTTAGCAGGACTGACAGTGCCTAAGAAGAGATTTGTAAACAATTGTAATAAAGAGTTATTATTTTATAATAAATATGTGAGTAAAATGTTATAATTTTATCTAATAACAAAGATAAATCAGACTACCTTGAAACTTAAAAAAAATATTAGAGAAAGTTGTTCATGCATATAAAACACATATTTTTTAAGTTTATGGGTTAAAACAATCTCAGATCCCAAGAACAATGAAGTATAAAAATATAATTATGGAACTATTTTAATAGTTGTTATGCATTCACTGACATGCGAATAATCCAAATTATTGTCTAAATAGACATAACTGGGGTGGCTACAAAGTAGGATACCTCATAAATTAATTACGTCAGCAAAAATAACATTGCAAAATATTACCTAGCAACTTAAAATAACAGATTGGTAATAAAGTGGTATCCAACGAATTTGGTCATTATTTAACTAAATTGTAATCGACTAAAAATTGAAAATTTACTTAAGAGAATCTAATCATTGTTCATTCAATGGCATGTCAGTTTAGTCATCAATCCTAACTAAATACTAATCATTTACTTTTGAACCATTAATTGAACAAAAATCTATTAACAAATAATTGTAAGTCGTTTATATACAATTTGTAAATATAGATTTATTTCTATTTATTGAAAACAAATTCTCTGGCGATACACCCGAAAATTCTTGGTGAAGGATTCTTTTAAGTTTTGATTATGTTAAAAATGTAGATTTGAAGACAGAAAAATTAAGATCTGGTTAGTGAAAACAATGTTTTTAATCTTCTACTTTTTCAGGAAAAATACTTATATACTCTTATTATGATACTAAAAATTTCAATGACTTATAACAAATTGCAAATTATGTTAACGATTGTTTAATATTTTAAGTAAATATGCACAAGATGTAAGAAATAATATCAATAAGCAGTTATAATTATATTCGTTTTCAGAAAAATTAAAAGGTTGCTGTAGCGTAGTGATTAGCTCAATCGCTTTGTAAGAGGTTGTAAGATTTTTCAAAAATATTTTTGGCTGTTGCATTCATAGTCCACTCAACCTTCCCTTAAATGATTATTTGTATCTTTGAAGTAATATTCGGTGATATGGGGCGTGCTTCAGAAGACAGGAAAGCCGGCGGTCATAGCTAGTGCAAAAAAGTCATTAGTGACAATTTCTGACACCCAGGCATTATGCCATATGAAAAAAAAAAAAAAACTTACCACGGACCGGCAAAATGTTCAATTCATTTACGGGGACCGGTGAAAATATTATTTTAAAAATAATTTTCAATTTATTTATTTATTGTAAAAAACTGCAAAATTACATAATACAAAAATAAATATGCTTTACAGATATTTTAATTTTTATAGACATAAAAAAGTTGACATAAAAAAAAATATTTTTATGGTCCTGCTAGTCGTAAATTGTTTAACAAAAATAGCATTATTTATGTATTTTTAAAGTTTTTGCGGATCGGTTAGTTTTTGTCACGGATCGGCGATTGTACAACTCTTGCTTAATGTTTACTTTAAATCTAAATATGTTCTAAATGGACAACAAGTCGGATTACAAGAACATTGAATATTAATATGTATTTAAAAAATCATTCCTCAACCTGGTTTGAGTTCCAATCATGATTAAATTTTAGTAAATAATTAATCTAATTATTAATGTTATTCACTGCCTTATGACTAGGACACCTTGTTCTTTAATCAACACTTGGAATTAAATTTTTATTCGTAATTCTCCATTTAGTTTGATTACAATTTACACAACTCTGGTATCCAAACTTCCAAACCCTTCCATTGTCAAAATAAACTAAAACAAGGCGATCCACTAGCATCTTTGTTATTTAATTTGCATTATAGCATGACAGAAGGGCTAGACAGAACTTAAAATTAGATTACGATAACAGATGCCCAGCAGTATCAGTTACTAACCCATCTGGATGATATTGATATAACAAAACACAGTAAAGAAGATCTTCGAAGAATTAGAAAAAGAAGCAAAAGTAATCAGTGGAATTGAGATAAATGAGTTGAAAACTATAATCATGGAAGTGTGCAAAAGATCTAGGAACAGTGAAGATTTCTTACTCACAGGAAATTTCAATTTTGCTTTCACATACTTAGGTGCAGATGTTAATCGATAAAATGAACTCATTTTCAAGTTCTTTTACGAAAACTATGAAATTACGTAATAGTTGATAAATTTGCTGTGTTGTCAATTATTTGTTTAAAAATGTCAAAAACATTTATATTAAGTTACTTCTAAAAAGGAATAGAAAATATATCTTTCCTAAGGAGTAAAGGGGTTGTTTTTTTGAATATTTTAATTTTAAATTTTCGAATTGGTTCTATTTGAATAACGAATATTCGTACATTGCCAGTACTAATTGCAATTCTTTAATTAGTATAAATATAATACTTTAATTTAATTACTATTCATATAATAATTAAACAATAATTATCTAATACTTTAACTTTTAATGGTGCAACGTAGGAAAAGGCTCTACCAATCTTTGGGAGCCAAATGTAATGACTGAGTAATGCTTGCATGATAGTTACATTATATTCTAACATTGGCAACTAAATTGACCATGTATAACGACATATCATAGTTATTTTGAATGTACTTTAGAAGAAATGTGAAGATGTATAAGTCCTGCTAATAGACATTATTATTATTCGATTGAAATCTGGCATTTCTGAAAAGGTATGAAATTCCTCGCTAGTCTAGTGCCTACATCAAAAGATACTGCAGTGGATGATAATAGATTACCACTTAGCACACGTGTTCCTTATGAAAAATAAATGATTTTGCCCCGCCGCACCTATTTATAAACCGCAGCAAAATAGTGGAAAAGTATAGCCAGCCAATTACGATAACGATGTAATAAATCGATAATAAATCTTTGTATAATGTACTTTTAGCTAGAATTTTCCACATAGTACACGATTATCCTTCACTTGTCTTATAAGATATCGTATTATTCATTTTGTGCCACAAAACCGAAATGACGCATGAATTTTGTGGGCATGAATAGATAGCATTTTATTAATTTGAGATCGTTAATTACGAAAATGCTATCAAAATGGAGAAATATTTCCATTGCAACCGATTTTCCCCCGAATTTCGAGACAAGTTGATATTAACTCTGCCTGCAAGTCTGTGTATATCATCATTTTGATTCGCTTTTTTTTCGATTTATAGGGAATATTCTTGGCTACAATAATATGGCCGGAACTTTCCCCTAGAGAACACCAAATTTAAGATGGCAGCCAAGATGTGAAAAGTCACAATTTCGTATTATTTTGTCGACTTTTTAATTAAAAAAAAACGTACCTCTTGACATTATTCGGTTATTGCCCGAATATTGGTCGAATTGGCTGTAAATTATATCAATGAAACAGCAAACTTCATGCATATATTGAAGTTGGTGGTATATCGAAAGTTAGTCCATAAAGTTAGGACAATGGAGTGGCTTATTTTCCGTAACAAAAGCGTTATTTAGAGCCAATGGTAAATTGTGTATTTATTTTATTTATTTAATTCATCGCCGACATTTGTCTCAAATAGAATCCGTAGCTGTTTTAAGCCAAAAACCTTAACGAAATAAAGATATGGCGATAACTATAATATTTGTATCCATATTATGTATAACAACAGTTGCACCCTCTTGAGCCATACACTTACACGTGCTATAACAAGCTAGCATCTGCTTCTGCAAATGTTTCATAAGTATATCCATCAAGTTCGTTTTTATGTCATTTGAGTAAATAGGGGAGTTAACGTTCGTTGCTACTTCTGAATCCATATCACATTTGAGAGCGAATTTAGCAATTAAGGAAAATACATGGTCTTATTTGATGGATTTTGTGGTGTTTGTGTGGTTTAAATAATAATGCACACGTCCTTAATATAAGTTTATTGAATACTGACTTAAAATTAAAAGAATATACATGTTCGTACCTAAATGGACATACATTTTTCATTATGCGTTTTGCTGCGCTTGCGCATACAACTACAGATTTAATAGACAATCTCTCAAAAAAATTTGAAGCAGCCTTCACATAAGGAAAATCTTAAGTTAGTATGCAATGTTAACAAAATCATTATTAATTATTTAATTTATAATCCAATTTTTAATAATTTTATACCTAATACCTAATTTTATACAGATATTAGTGAAGGTACATAGAATACAGAAAATGACTAAAAGACGATATCTTGTGAGGCGATCAAAGTTCACGTACGATGCGGCAAATTGAAGCTAAGTGTTCATTATACTAATGTTTATTGTGTATTGCGTATTTATGTAGCTATTTTGCTCTATCGTGAAAGTTAATTATTGTTATCGTAATTTGCAAGCTATTTTTTCCTCCGTTTTGAATCTGCCACGGTTCACAAATAAGTGCTGCCGGTAAAAATTATTTAATTTTCATACGGAACATATGTGCCAAATGGTTTTCCATTACCGTCTGGTGTAGTATCAACGTAAAATATGGTTCGTTGGAAAATTATCTCCTTCACAAACTTGTCTGTTCATGCAGACCTTAAATTATTCCGCTCTAGGCTTAAATCTCGGAACCCATCTGTGACCAGTATTAGTCTTCAGTCAGCATCACTCTCGGGCGGACTTCTAGCTAACAAATGCACCATCCGAATGGTAGGCGCTGATGCCTAACAAAAGTGGAACCACCTAGTTTTGATCTTCCACGACAACTTTGGTCCAGCATTAACCGCATTCTCACCAAAATGTGACTCCTCAGAGTATACGGTGCAGCACGTAGCATTCAAGTACCCCCTCCGAGTTTATTTTGGCAAGAAAAAGGATTTTATTACGATCACGTATGAGGTTCCGACCTGGTTGTCTACTCTGACCTGGACGTCCAAATATGACAACCAAACCTCCGTGCAATATCTGTATAGGCGCGCACCCAGGAGTTTTTCTTGGGAGGGGGGTATTATAAGACAAGAAGGGGGTGCGTGAATGCGTCCATGTCCGTTTTTTTAATTTCTCCCCTAAAGCGGTAAATTGGAATCATGACATTCAGGAAGCATATTCTTTCCATGACACAAGCATCCACTAAGAATGTGAAAAGGAGTAAAATATCTTTTCAGGGGTTCCTCAATATCTCTTAGGGCCGATGAGATATTGACTTGGCTTATGCTTACAAAGGTTACAAATGTTTAAATACTTATTTCCGAATTTAGGGTAAAATTCCGAAATTCCGAAAGTATTCAACTCCTGAAGGGGTGAATTAACATTCAGGGTGAATTATAGAACCCTTCCTATCTTCTGTGTTAATTGAGTTATAACATTCATATTTAGCTTCTACCTGTCTTTTTAAAATCATTAGAAAGTGTTTTGACCGGTTTTTAAATTTCTCCCCTTAGTATTTTTTATTCGATAAAACGATGACCTAGAAACTTAAAATTCGAGGATTGTATCATTTGCTAAGAGTTTATTTTAAAATAAACTCCCCCCTCCTCCTCCTTATGGTATGCTGAGATACTGTTGTATGATCAAATGCTGTTGTTTCCTTTATCTCCATGCTAGATCTTCAAGATGTAGGGCTTTTAGGATATTGCTAGTGAATTTCGAGACTCAACGCATGAAATACGATACCTTAAGTAAGGATTTAATATTTCGATTTCAACAATCATTTTTCTCAGTAAGTCGTTCTCATAAACTGATAGCTTCTTGCTTCCGTTGTCATTAAAGTCAAAATGCATCGGCGAAAACTAAAATTCTAATAATTCGAAACAGACAGATTATACGTAATACATAATACATAATTAGTGTAATATAAAATGTAGTAAATAATATTTAATAATAAAAATATCTATCTAATACATAATTTCATCTGAATGTACCTACTTATTTACACCTCACGTATTCTAGGATTTAACTGCAAACATGGATGAGCAGCAGATTCGTGGTTAACAGAGCCGGCTCGAAAATATGCAGGGCGCGGTGCAAGATATCCGTGCCAGGCCTATAATATTATTATTTTTTAGTTGATGGGTAATGTAATCATTATATAAGATTTTATTTTAGCATATAACCAATAACAAAAATTATATTACAAAGCAACCAATTCAAAATATAAAAAAAAAATGTATTTGATTTTACATTCGTTTGTGGGCATGCTTTATTGAAAATTGCGCTATAATATACTATATTTTTTGCCATTTTGTTTTCCATAGATAAGACAGACAAAGATGAAAATCTCTCTTGAGATTTGGTTGATATTAAATAGTTTTTTTATGATTTTTAATTTGGAAAACGATCTTTCTGCGGACGCAACAGTTACTGGCATAGTTAATGCTATTATAAAGTTAGGATACAGTTCAGAAATATTATTGCTGTATATGAACTGAATTATCATCAACTGATCAAAAAGGATTTTGTGACACATTTTAATTTCACAAAATAAAACAGTGCCATCGATATCAGTCTTTAGTGCTATATGTAAATCGTTGCAACATTTTAAAAGTACGTTTTCTGCAAACTTTTTAAATTTTTTGAACTATGTAAAACAATCTAACACATTTTCATGGTTTTTGAATTTTTTGAACCATTTTCCAAATGAATTTATTGCTTTATCAATTATAACTAAGAAATAACTAATCCGAAAATGCTCTCCTGAAATATAAGAATTGCTTTGTTTTTCTTTACGATACGCTTCATTTTAAATTCTGCATCCACATAAAATTCATTCGCTTAGTTTTTACCATTTATACTAGATGATGCGAAACGCGATGTTCAATGATATTCAAAAAAATTAATAATGTTTTTAAATGAGAATTTGTAGTACTAATCGACGAACATCCATCGTCGAGTTTTGAAATATTTTGCTAAAAATGTTAACCTGACCTAATATGTAGTACCATATAATTAGGCTTACTAAAAAGTCGAATGAAACCAGTTTGTTATCAAGTGATTTTATTTCTGATTTAGTTGTTTGTTCAGCAGTATATTGGATAGCTTCTTGCAAAGCGCAAAGAAAGTTTTTGAAACGGAACTCCCATCTGGTAACCGATATTGGTTTTGGTGTAAGTTGCTTAAAATATTGTTTTAGTAAGTTCCAGCGTTTAATTGACGACGCAAAACAACACTACATTTTTTGAAGTGTTGCAAAAACTCATATTGCTTCAGCAGATTATTTTGTTAAATCTCCAAGCAGCCATTTATTCTGCTTTAATGAAATGATACATTGCATATATTTCTGCTGAAATGCCTTTTTTACGAAGATCAGTGCTTGAGAGCGCGTGGCCTAAGAAGGCGCGGGGCCCGGTTCCGGTGCACCCTCTGCACCGTCCTTCGGCCGGCTCTGGTGGTCAAATAGTGGGAGTAGACTACATTACTACAGCGAGCGTTATATCTCTCGCTCTTCGGATTTGTCTATTGGCTTATGCGCGTGCGTATCACTATCAAGTTGTACATATCAGATTATTCACCAATATATTGGTGAATAATCTGATATCTATTATAGTCTAGTGCCTACGTCGAAAGATACTGCACTTGATGATAATAAATGCCATTTGGCACACGTGTTCTTTATAAAAATTAAATCATTTTGACCCGCAGCACCTATTTGTGAATTGAGGCAGATTCAAGATGGCGGCGAAACTAGCGCGCCAATTACGATAACGGTAACTAATTTTTATGATAGAGCAAAATAGCTAAATACATATTTGTACAATGGATCTTTAGCTACAATTTGCCGCGTCGTATGTGAATTTCCGTCACTTAGTTTACAAGATACCGTCCATAATTCATTCTCAGACGCAAAAAAGTGATTTCCGAAATGGCTAACGAATTTCATATGATATGGCTCATTTTCTATTAATTTAATGCCGTAGATTACGAATCTGTTATCAAAATTGCGAAAATTTTACATTTTGATAGATTTTTTTCCCAATTTCGAGACATGATGATATACTCTATCACTGCAAATCTGCGTATATTAATATTTTATTTCAATTCTTCCTAAATCTGTAGGGAATATCCTTGGCTACAAGAATATGTGCGGAATTCTTCTCTACGTGGCGCCAAAATTAAGGTAGTGGCCGAAATGTGTAAAGTCTCAACTTCGTATTATTTTGACACTCTTTATATAGTTTTAGACCAAATCGGACCTGTAAATTACAAAAATGAAATAAAAAATGGCATATGACTTGTTATTATTCAGGTTTTGCCCGAAATGAAATAAAAAAATTTACATATCCGACCGGAACGGCTGTAAATTATGACATTTAAGTAAGATACTCCATGCTTATACGGAATGAATTAATTTGTTTAGGTTTGTTCGCAGTACCTGGTCTCAAATAAAGCCGCTTTCGAAATAATGCTCGAAAATAGAATTTTGCTATTTACATCAAATTTGTTGAGTTGTATATCAATTTCGGGTAAATTGAAGTCGTAGATTTCGAAAATGGAGTTAATTTAAAGATTTGCTACACATAAGATTGTATTTTGCTCGAAAAAAATACTTACATGTATTCTTTACATAACAGTGAGATTCATTACACGACAGTGAAGTGTCTCTCCATCCAAAAGAGTAGTATATAGCAGTTCTGACAAAATAATATAGATTACTACACACTTAATACGATTCTAATGGTGGCCGAAAACTATTCTTTCGAAAATGTTTAAAATATTCTCTGATATTTTTACCAGTTATTGCTAATCATACTGACTTCCAGTGCTACCCTACAAAATAATTTATACTACTATTTGTTTACAAATCAAAGTCGAAAGCCTCACTAATTGGGTGGGCCTATGTAAAAATAAAATTCTAGTGAAATAGAGTATATACATTCACTAATTATTGCCGTTATTAGTTTTAATTTAGGTTTATTTAAAATTTTTAAAAGGGTAAAATATCTCAAAATTATATCTTTAAAAACTAGGCCTATGAAACCGTATTAAGTCAAGTTTAGGGGCTAATTACGTCCGTTCCCTAGTTATTATTAATTTCTTATTATTTCTTAAATTAAGGTTTATTTAAAAATTTTCTTCAATTAATTATGCAAAATAATGTTTCACACCTGGTTTCGACTTCGATTCAGACTAGTGTTGAATAAGAATTCATCGAATCTCTTCATTTTATATACAATTAAGTAGTAGAGGAATTCAGTATTATTGGCACATATAGAGGATTTATCAACACATAAGAATGTTTTCTTGATAACTAGTAAAAATATTAGAGAATATTATAACCATTTTCGAAAGAAGAATTTTCGGCCACCATTAGAATCGTATTAAGTGTGTAGTAATCTATATTATTTTGTCAGAACGACTATATACTACTATTTTGGATGGGGAGGCACTTAACTGTCGTGTAATGATCTCACTGTTATGTAAAGAATACATGTAATTATTTTTTTCGGGCAAAAGACAATCTTATATGTAGCAAATCTTTAAACTAACTCCATTTTCGAAATCTACGACTTCAATATACCCGAAATTGATATACACCTCAACAAATTTGATATAAATAGCAAAATTCGATTTTCGAGCGTTATTTCGAAAGCGGCTTCATTTGAGACCAGGTGCTGCGAATAAACCCAAGAAAATTGATGCATTCCGTATATGCATAGAGTATCTTACTTAAATGTCATAATTTACAGCCGTTCCGGTCGGATATGTAAATTTTTCTATTTCATTTCGGGCAAAACCCGAATAATAACAAGTCATATGCCATTTTTTATTTCATTTTTGTAATTTACAGGTCCGATTTGGTCGAAAACGATACAAAGAGTGTCAAAATAATACGACGTTGAGACTTTTCGGCGCATTTCGGTAAATACTATAATTTCGGCGCCCCGCAGAGAAAAATTCCGCACATATTCTTGTAGCCAAAGATATGCCCCACATATTTAGGGAGAATTGAAACAAAATATTAATGTACGCAGATTTGCAGTGATAGAGTATATCATCATGTCTCGAAATTGGGGAAAAAATCTATCAAAATTTAAAATTTTCGCGATTTTTATAACATATTCGTAATCTACGGCATTAAATTAATAGAAAATATAGAGCCATATCATACGAAATTCGTAAGTCATTTCGGAAATCACTTATTTGCGTCTGAGAATGAATTATAGACGGTATCTTGTAAACTAAGTGACATAAATTCGCATACAACGCGGCAAATTGTAGCTAAAGGTCCATTGTACAAATATGTATTTAGCTATTTTGCTCATAAAAATTATTTATCGTTATCGTCAGTGGCGGATCAAGCCTTCGCCGGGCCCAAGACATTTTTGATTTTCGGGCCCCCAACCGATGATTTACGGGCCCTCAACCTATGTTTTACGGGCCCTCAACCTATGTTTTACGGGCCCTCAACCTAGAGGCGTTCAAAGTGAAGAGCAAAAAAAGGGACTTCACCTCCCAAATCCAAGTGAAGAGCAAAAAAAAGGAGGACCTCACCTCCCAAATCCAAGTGAAGAGCAAAAAAAAAAACGACCTCACCTCCCAAATCCGGGCCCTTGAAAATTACGGGCCCAAGACAAATGTCTTTTTTGTCTCATGCGAAGATCCGTCACTGGTTATCGTATTTAATTTTTATAAGGAACACGTGTGCCAAATGGCATTCCATTATCATCAAGTGCAGTATCAACGTAAAATATGGTGCGTAGGCACTAGACTATTATGTGTTTTGAATACATGTGTTTTAAAAACATAATATCTATTATGTGTTTTGTGTGCATCCAAGGTTGAATTTAAGAATTTAAACTTTCTCCAGGTTGCTAAGTAATCTTTCAAATACTTTCTCCGTTAAATATTGTTAAATTTATATGAAAGCTAGCATATTTACTTTATTTTCATGTCTCTAAGAACAGACCATTACTGAGAAAGAGAGTTTACAAGTTGCATAGCAGTGAAGGTCAAAAGATTGTTATTGTCATTCTTAAATTGATAAACTTAGGAAATTTATAAAGTTAGCGGCCGTTTTTTAATACCATTTTTGGAGCAAGTTTTTTGGAATCTTGGTCCAGTTCATATAAACGGAAAATGGGATAACCAAAAGAATAAAAATAAAACATTAATTTATTCTTATTCACTTATTTCACCCTGTAAGCTAAGGGTTTATTTAGAAGAAAAAAAAAAAATAATAAAAAACTCTGAGCAATGTACATTAATGTGAGCCGGACTTGTACAACAGGAATTTTTGATCAGATTATATTTTCAGAAGATATCGTATTTTTGTGTTTTTGAAAAAGTTGATTATTTTATTTTATGTCATGGATTGTTTATATTTATGGCTAGAATGGCTATACTTTGAATTATGTCCGAACCCGAAATGAAGTATCGAGATCTTTTATAACTGAAAACGGACTCAAACAAGGATGCGGACTCAGTCCACTACTGTTTTCGCTGGTACTAGATGACGCCATAAAAGATGTAAGACAAAACATAAAGGAATACACTGTGGGGTACTGGAAAATAGTAGCAGAACTTTGTAGTGCGGATGACATGGTTATAAAAGCAAGAAATGAAAACGAACTACAAAACAACTTGAGTCAGTATAATAAAGAACTGAAGAAAATAAACATGAAAATTAGCACACAGAAGACAAAAACAATAATACTAAGTACAATAAAAGTAAAACATATTTTTTTAAATTTTTTATTTATTTATTTTTTTTACTAATACCACCGTGAGGGTTGTATCTAATTAAACTGGTCTAGAGACCAACCATTAGTTTTAATCTAATAAATCTTAATACTAAATGCTTAAATACATCTAATAATGTCCTTAAGTTTCCAACTGATGCGTCTGGAAGACACTAAACACTCACATGCACAATGCTCTGCTTTTACACATTACACTACACCAGTTCGAAGGGCTTGGTTTTCTTCAATCTTCGAACTAAGTTCTGATTGCCAAGTAGTTGAAGAGCTTCTACATTGACATGCTGATGAAATCGGGCTTCGTGCTTGCCAGAAAATATCTTGATTTCTTTTTTTACCATTGGGATGCCTAGATCCCGAAGGATATCCTGATTACGGATGTACCACGGAGCATTCACCATATTCCGTAACACTTTATTTTGAAATGTCTGGATTACTCTTATATTGGCCTCTTTGGTACAACCCCATAGTTGTATATCATATAACCAGATCGGTTTGATAACCTGATTATGTATCAAGATTTTATTATGTATTTCCAATCGAGAAATTCTTCCCAAAACCCAATAGTGCTGTCTGTACTCAAGGCCAAGTAGTCCTTTTCTTTTTGACATGTTCATTCCAACGTAATTTTGCATTCAGTGTCATTACTAGATATTTAGCACTGTTTTCATAGGTTAGTACCGTGTTGTAGATATTAGTTGTTGGTGGATTAATCAGTCTTTTATTAGTGAAGTTCACGTGAATGGATTTAAACTCATTCAGCTTAATTTTCCAGCCCTTGGTCCATTTGCATATTTTATCGCTTGCTTTTTGTAGCTTGTTAGTGAGATATCTATGCTCTGTCCTAATGCGAGTTGAGCTGTATCATCACTAAAAGTTGCCACACCTCTTTGAGTTCTGAATATTCATCCTCTTGTTTGATTTTGAATAATCTGTCATAAATATATGAAGATATGAGTTAGGAGTACATATTGCGTTGGTAATATTTTATTTAATTTGTGGATCAGACGACTTCGTTCCTCACTTTATCGAAAGCCTGTGCTACATCGAGGAAGATTTGCAGATTTGTTTTTCTTCGAGAAATCGTTCAGTAACATCCGTTATGAGATGCACTTGATCTGTTCTAGAGTGCTTCTGCCTGATTCTAAGCTGATGGTTTGGAATTATTTATTATTTTGAATCAATGGTGTCAATTTTTTGAGAAATAACTTTTCAAATAATTTTGAGATTATCGGGAGTAAAGATATGGGTCTATACGATTTTACATTATGTGGTGGCTTACCTAGTTTTGGAAGCATGATGACTTCTGCCACGTTCCAATAGCAAGAATATGTTTCAGATGGAAAGTTGCATTGAAGAGGTATGTAAGTATGACCACACCCATTTTTGGTAGCTGTTTGAGGATTTCATTTTTTTTGAGTTTATATTGTTACTGATTTTATTAGTTACTTCTTTCGGGATAATAAATGGTATATCTTCAGAAGAAACATTTTCTATGGCTTCCAATGTATCATTTGATTGAGTTTGGTTTGGTTTAAAGATCTCTGCTAGGTGGTCATTAAAAACCTTTGCCTTTTGTTTATTATTTCGAGCCCATTTACCATATTCCTTTCTTATTGGAGGAATTTGTGCTGTGGGTCTTTTGATTCTTTTGGTGGCTTTTCACAGTGAATAATCTGTTTCCTTGTCCGCAGTTAGATTCTGTAAGTAAGAGTTGATTGATTCCTCTTTTAGTTTTTGTATTTCTCTTTTGAGTCTTTGCGTTTTTCTGTTTAGAATAGTTTTATCAGATGGATCTCTCGGTTGCTGCTATCTTCTTCTGGCCTTCCTTTTTTGTTTAACTATTATTCTGATCTCCAGAGGATAATTATTTCCTTTCGTTACATGAGTAACTTGCTTGGTGTTGTTTATAGCCGTTTCCTGAATTAACTTGATTAATATCTTAGCCTCTTCTTCCAACTGTACAGTTGTTCGCAAACTGATGTTAAGATTAATATTTTTTACAAGATCAGTTCTGAAACTTTCCCAACCAGTACTTTTATTTACTAGCATGGGCACGACCCATGTTTCTTTCTTAATCATTTTTTTGCTCAACGTCAAGATAACTGCTGAATGATCTGAATCAAAGTCAAAGTTTTCCTCTATATCAATATAGTTAGGTGATACCTTTCTTATTATGTAGAAGTCTAGCAAGTCAGGAATTTTGTTCGGAACAGTAGGCCGGTAGGTAGGTTTACCCGTAGAATGGTAGTTGCATCCTGTTTCCCTAATAGCTTGTCTAAATTCCCTGTCTTTTGTTGTTAACCGGGATGCTCAGTCTGTATGTTTAGCAATGAAGTCGCCTTCCAAAATAAACCTATTTCCTGATTGTTGAATGAATTATTTATAATCTAGTTTTTTAAAGTTATATCTGGGTGGGCAGTATATCGCCCCTACATTTAGATTTTGCTTGGTAGATTTAACTTCTACCACGGTAAGTTGCATTTCTACCTTTTGTAACTGACATTCTTCATAATGGTATAGAGATTCTTTTATTATAACCGCGCTGCCACCCTTGGCTTGATTATTGGGGTGAATCGTATTGTATATTTTATATCCTTTTATTTTCAAATAAGATTGGCTGGGTGAGATTCAGCGCAATTTGAGCATTTCGGTGGGACATTGCTTGGCTTATTGCACAAAGAGGTTACGTGATTGCCTGCGCAATTAACACAAATAGGGGTGCGCTGACAGATTCGTTGAGTGTGTCCAAACCGCTGACATTTTTTACTTTGAGGCATAAGCTTGATATTTCTCAGTGCTTTAATTTTCACCTTTATACGATTTATATATTGGATTTCGTAGTTCTTCTTGATGTCCTCCGAGTTATGGAAGGTTAACATGTAAAGAGGAAGAGGAATAATAATTTCTTAATTATCGGTTTATTTCTTTTTGGACCGCTTCTAGAATTTTATAATCTATACTTTTTAATTTTTCTTTGATTTATTCCGGACTTCCAGATGGATGTCTATTTCTGACCATGACTCTTAACGGTCTGGTCTGTTTATTTTCATATGTATGCCATTCTACTTGGGTGTCATTAATTAATTTCGTTATATCTCTGTATTCAGATCCAGAATTGACGTTAATTTTAATCTGATTATTATTCATCATATTCGTATTAAAATTATGTTCATTTGCTTGTAATTTTTGTTTAAGTTTATTATAAATTTTTAGGTTACTAACCTGGGTGGTTTCAGAATTTTTGAATTTTAGACTGGTGGTGGTTTTAGAATTTTTTCTGGTATTACTGTTTTGGTTTTGGGGCTATTTACCTCTTCTTCTGGTGACTCCTCTGCTTTCCTCTTTTTATTTTTTGGCAGCAACCACGCTGTTTCACGGGCGACAATTTTCTCTCCTTTATCCAAATTTACCGCGCTATTAGTTTTTTTAGGCTGAAGTGACTATAATTTTTTTCAGTTCTTTAATCTCGTTTCTTGCGGCCTCAAGTTCTAATTTTAATTGTTTCATCTCTAACGATTGATTATTCAATTATGGCATTTTTTCATTACGCAGTGTCGTTACTGATAAGGAACGCGTCCTATATAATTGTTGTTCATCAACACACATCGCGATTATTCTGGCGGTCACCGTTCAGCATACCGCCCGATATCACACTGTAAATGATAACATTTGATTCTTGATACGAATACACTTGCCCCCGAACACGTTCACTCACGACAAAAGACAAATGAATACTAAAAGTAAAACATAACATAAACATAGATGACAAAATAATAGAATAGGTAGGGAAATTCAAATACCTAGGGACAGTTTTTTCGAAAGATGGAAAAAGAAATTATAGAAAGGGTAGGCGCAGCAGAAAGAATGTTCAATAACAGCAAATCATCGTTCCTAACAAAAATAATAATAATTATAATAATAATAATAATAATAAGAAGAAGAAAAATTTTTGCTCCACTAGTCTAGTATGACGCGGCTCAAAAGGTTGCTGAAGTTTGAGATTAGTGGACGCTTGTCAATAATAAGAATTACATAATAAGAATTAGTTACAATGTGGAGATCTTCAAAAAAGTGACAGTACCGATTTTGACATACGCTTCCGAACACTGGACTACCACAGAGATCCAAAATAAGGAGCTCTGAAATGAGATTATTATTATTTTATTTATAAAGAGGTTATTTCATAAAATTTGTAACATTGGTACAATAGGCGTTTATGTATCAATCCACAAGATTGCTCATATTGACCTGGTGACGTTACAATATTAGTTGAATCGCTCAGATATTTTCGTAAGCAATATTAAATCTGAGGTTAAATAGTGACGTCTGGTGGCGGTGGCGTTAAAAGAAACTGTCAAATTTCTTTCGTTGATTGCTACTACTGCCGTTTTTTTTTTTATATGAGTTTATTACCAATAATATAATGTACTCAAAAATTTTTGCTTGAAGAAGTTGAAATTATATTATGTATGGTACTATAATGGAAAGAAGCGTAAAAATCTCAGAAAATATACATGCTTCAAAATAAAAGGTATTTCCCAACTGCGGTGTTCCGCAGTTATCACACACGGCACTTATTTCATCCATTTTGTTTGGCTATGTCTACATCATTTTCAAATTGGCTGTGAGATTCAAATTTATTCGCGCACACATAGTAATCCTAGCAAACCTGCTGGATCATCAGTATTGTTCAGATATGCTATGATAGCTCTGACAGATCAGTCAGATGGACTAAAAATAAGCAATTATATACGATCCGACTGACTAAACGTAAACGTCTAATATTTTACAAAACATAACTGATAGCTCAACCTTGAAAAATATAAAATTGTTAAATCAATTCGGCCAACTGCTACATTCACATACCGAATTCCCTAATCAGGGATGTTGTTTGATTATATAATGCAAATTTATTATTTTAAAAGGCATGTAAAAGCAAACCAGAAAAAATAGTATAAAAACTCATTATATATGGCTTTTTGTCGCACTTTTCGATTAGAAAACTCGTCACTTCGCGATTCATTTCATAACTTCGACGCGTGCAGCAAAATCAGGCCTTATGAAACTTGTGTGCTAATATACTAATAAAAGGGTTTAAAATGCAGCCTTATGTTATTTAAATAAAAAAAGTCACGATTCCCACACATAAGTTTAATATGATTGCATTTAACTGAGTTGAAGTCTCAGGCGACTATTTTTGAACTTATGTGCCTGGAAATATTAATTTCAAATTATTTTAAGAAAAAATGACACACTTTTGATACACACGCTTAGGATATTGCCCGTAGACGTAATAGTGACTTAAAAAGTATGTATGTAGTTCAATACATTACTTCAGACTTTCTTAAAATCAGTGGCGGCTCGTCATGTTCGGCAAGTGAAACGACGCCTCACCTACATTTATGAAGAAAAATAAATAAGTTAAAATATTATTTTTATGTCATTTATCAATATTTTTATGCATATAATATGCAGTAATTTATATTCTATACCAAAATTTTATTAATGTAATATCTTATATAGTACTAGATTTAAAAATAACCCCTTGCTGTTAGACATTACTCGAAGACATCTTTCGATACCCGTAAAACAACTTCATAAGGCGACCAAACATCAAGCCTCATGCACACTCAACCATTTTTCTGTAGTGGGGTGCAGCGTGACGGTATAAAGCTACAACCACACTATAATGAATAAGAGTGGACGTGCTGTTGGCTTATGGCAAAGGCCGCTAGGCATGCCAATTGCATACCGGTTGATAATGGTCTAGATTAGATCAAAGAAAGCAACGCCGACGCTCAGAGTGTGAACGGGCTAGCTGTGCCAAGCAGATCTCATATTTACAATTTGGGTTTATAAAACGTATTTTACAAGCTATGTTGAATTGGCTTGATAACAGACTGATACGTTCTACCTTGAGCTGATAGTGTGGATGTCCTTGCTAAATCTCAAAATACACCTAACTATAACTAAATAATATCCGATTCTTAAAATTATTATTTTATGAATAATATCACCATTATTATTAAGCTTGTTTTAAGCGCCAAGAGCCCATCTGAATTTAAGTTGTCCGGCCCGCCATTTATTTAAGAAATTTTCATATGTCCCGCTTCCGAAAAGTTTGTAGACTCCTGATTGTAGTTGATTTGATTCATAGAAGTAGACTTCTGTCTCTCGTATCGGGCATCGAGAACAAATGCCGGAGCTTCGTACTTCGCCTCTCCTGGTCTAAAATTGTATCGTGTGGATTTATCCACTTCAGAGCTCTTAAATCAATAGCTTATTGACTGTACCTTGTACTCTGTTTACTGTCACTAGCAAGTTTGTCATATGGTAAGACGTGAAACCATTCAAACCTCTAAATTTAATACGTTGGTCGTTGTAGATTGTGGATAATTTTCTAAACTTATAGCTAGTGAGATGTTTTAATGAGACAGACATATAAACACATTGGCTATCTCAGTTTATCAGTGACACCGTAGTTATCGTATCACTTTACATAACCTAACATAATGTCATCAAAAACAAATCTTGCTCAAAATTACAGATAAACAGTAAATATGATCAATTTAGGTAATTAGACTAGGTTTAGTTAGTTAAAATCTAAGACAACCGAATTATAAAAACGATAATACATAGAAAACATTTTACGAAGCCATGTAGTTGGTTTAAAGACACACAGATGTCGGACTATTCGTAACACATTAATTTCTAACTTGCTGTGAATGGTACGTAAAACGTTAAAACAATGCATAGAAACGTAACTTACAGCGTAACAATGAACAGTCTACAACGTGTTAATTTAAAGAGCTCTGAATGCGGCTTTATATTCTAAAATTTATTTCTTGCAACCTTTTTTTACCTTGTTTTTGAAAATAACTTCTGTAGTGAATCCATATCTTATATAATAAACCGTTTTGTCTGTTTTTCCATATTCGGAAATCTTCGAATATACTCGAACTAGTACTATGATAAGAGAAGCATGCGGAACGAAGGATAACCAATTGTGTTTTTATTTAAAATAAGAAAGCAAATATATTTTGTCTAATACATTTTTTCAATTGGATGAATATTTGGGGAGTTACGAGAAGACACCCTAAACTAAAATCTTGAAATAGCTCACTTATTATTTATTTTACCTCAAAAATGTATATAATAAAATCTGCGAAAATGAAAAAAAGATTATTTCCTGGTTAGTAGTGCAGTTCTTAATAAGATGAATATTTGGGGATTTATGGTGTCACTACCTTTATTTAAACTTGATTTGAAAACCGATTTGAAAATTTCTTTCAGAGGTACCAATATAGCCTAGAGCAGGGCTGTTCAACCTTTTTGTATTTGGGATCTACTTTTTTATATATATTGTTACTCCCCCAGGAATTTTGAAAAAATGCATTACACATTGCAATTTTAAACCTGTTTTTCATGTAAAAATAACCTAATACGCAAAACGAAATTTAAAAAAAAGTTTATGAAATTTCTTCATAAGCCTTCCAAGGCTGCACTTTTAGCTTGATGGTTAACACATTGCTCGCTAACGAATTTTATGCAAGATGATTAAAAAATGATTCTTTGTCTTTAAGTTTTGTTGATTAGGATATGTTTGTTTTTTCGGTGTATTTCTATAAATTAGTGGTTCTTTGATGTGCGATCACCGGTATCCGTTACAGAAAATTTAGGAAAATTATATATTACATTGCGCCACGCCATCATCTTGCCAGTCACTTATCTCACTCTAGCAAGTAAGTACATGAAAGTGAGAGAAAACTACAGATCTAACTAAAATCACGCCGCGATCGACAGGTAGATCGCGATCGACTGGTTGGGCAGCCCTGTCGTATATCTTGAAGTTTTCGAGGATAAATATGGTCATATAAAACACAGATATATTTTTTTAAATAGGACACCTATATATTTTTTTGGTATACTGAAAAAGTAACTTATCCTTAATAAAAAAGTCTCTATTATTCCAAAATTGAAATTTTAAGAATTATATTAATTTAATAAAACGTATTATAATAAGATTAATATGGCTAAGAAACATTATACAGAGTAATACATTAGATAAAATTCAAAAATATTGTACGTAAGAATATTAGTTTGTAGATTTCTTATTAGTAGATTATTTTAGTTTCCGCAATTCTTGTTTTCTTTAAAATAAAACCTCTCGATTTTGAGGATACGTGTCTTGAAAACATATATACACGATATATATATTTATGTTTAAGGAAACTGTTGTGTATTAAAAAATCCCAAGTTATTAATGTGGCACGAAGTCTTGTTTCAAGTACGACTGGTACCCTGATACCCAAATACCCTGACCTATGGGATCTACAAATTTCTCTAAGCATATCTGGGGGTACAACAGTTTTTAGGGGGCATTGGCACTTTCTCTCCCTCCTGCAAGCGTCGCCACTCTTTGAGATCATTTTGTTTAAATATTTGGTAGTTTTTAATAGTTTTGTTCGTGAAACATTTAAAAACAATATCAGAAACTATCTATTCCGGTAGACGGTTCTGTATCAAAAGATGATTAAATTGATATATTCACGTCTGAAGATTAAATATGATATTTCTTAAAAATACTTTCAACCGAATTTGCTTTACACGTGTCCGCAGACCGTGTTACAAAAAGCCTAATTCGTGATTACCTGTACATATCTCGAAAAGTCAAAATTTGTGTCATTACAATACTTACCGCTCATTATGTTACGACTGGTAAAAAAAAGTAGATCGGCATCTTGCATACAAGAAAACACTTTTTTATATTCTTGTAAACAAATTTATTTTCCAATGACAGTGGTGAGAGTAAGTGATTGTAGGTTTCAAATGAAAGCAATACATTTTTTAAATATTGTTTTTCGGATGAACTGGGACAGAAATCTGAATACTTTTTACTCACCGAAATAACATTTACAATAATTTTACGAACCGGAACGATATTTTCCATAATTTCACGAACCAGAATCGGAACACTGTCCCGGTTTACTTTGGTACATTTTGAGCCTTGCTGTGGCCCCAACTGGGTACAGGCCTCGTCAAGCACTCGCATCTAAGCATATCTATCATGCGACAGTGGTTTCTAATTCTCGACTTTCAGATGTTTTAACATTTTCCTTTTCTACACTATCATTCCATTTTATTCATGGTTTACCTTTGTAGTTGCTTGTTCTTCTAACTGGTGGACTCTAATGGTGTTCGATATATTAGGTATCTTCTAAAGATCGAATAATTCGAAATGTATCTTAATAGATTTTGACAAGAGAACAAATTTGTTTGTTGTCTATATAAATTGTGCCAAAACTTTTTTGTAATATTTTTCATATTGCCTTAACTTTTACTTAACATTTATTTTCTTTTTCAGATTTTAAAGGGTGCGATATGCTTTGTAGCATGTCTACAACTCATCCCTTGTCAACCTGTGGAAATAGTACCAGAACCATTTAAGTTACCCCTCACACAAAACGCAATTCCAGAAGAAGTGAACAATCTCAGCATAGTTACAGCGGGTGAGATAAACGATCAATCAAACGAAGACGTCGACTCATTAATAGAAAAAGTTAAACAAGTAACAAGTCGCTACAAAAAAGATGTCGATGGTACAATTGCTGAAGTACAACAAATACTAGAAGCAGACTATAGTTTACCGAGATTAACAAGAGGAGAAATTGTTGAAATACTCGATAACTTAACCAAAGCAGACATAGATGAACTTAGAAGTCATAGACATACGGATAGAAAAGATTACCAGAAGGCTCTGATGTTGGTAATGCCTTATACATCTAAAGATTCAAAACTGAATGTTGAAGAATTGTACACCAAACCCCCAATAACACATATTGTAGGATCACATGCTCTCAATCCAACAATTCCGAAGAAAAGCGTGGAAATTATGAAAGAAACTACATCTCAGCCTTCAACAGTAGAAGTAACAAGAATGGAAGAAAGTACTTTACGAACAAAAATATTCAAAACAACAAGTACCACTCCAAAACCAAGAGGCAAAAGACCAATCAAGCACCAACCAGTTAAACTAGAACTAAGTGTACATGAACAAAAAACGCCATCAATAGAACTAAGCACAACTAAAATACCAATTGACATTGAAATGACAACAGTGAAACCCAAAAAACAATTCGTAATCAATAAAATAACACCTAAACCAGATTTTATAGCGTCAACCCATAAACCAGTCTACTCCAAACCCACCAGATACTCAAACCACAAGTATCAGGAAGAAGGATTTAAACCATCCAACCAAGATGGGTTTAGAATTGTTAATCCACCATCTTTCAACGCTAAACCTGACAACTGGGATGAAAATATTGAACCAGAAGACGAACAAAACCCTGTTATTATTAAAGAAAGCTGGGAGCAAAAACCAGTACGTAAACCAAGACCACCTACGCTCGTGTCATTGCAATCAAGTGTGTACAAGGCACCTTTAACTACAAATCGTCCTCGTTACAGGACAACGACAACAGGAATACCAACAACAGCACAATCATCAATAGTTAACGTAGGAGTCCCTGAGGATATGAAGGACATTGTAAGAGAATTACAACTTGCTGAGCCGTCAGTTAAAAAGAATAAATATAGTAGTCAATACGTGGCTTCGGAGATTAATTTCAAAAAAACAGTAACCACCGAAAATATTCAGGATATACTAGGTGCTATTGGCAGTTCAACCACAGCAAAAATGCCAGATTTAAGTGGTGTAGCTGATACTTTAACACCAGAAATGAAAGAACTGCTTATGTCCTTCGGTCTCATCGAAGATCCTAATCAACCAAGTACAACCACAACACAAATTCCACTAGAACCAGAAGTTGTAAACATAAAACCAATGTCATATACTCAATTTAAACCACTACCAGATAATTCTCCAGGTCGTGATGATATGTATACCTTTTTATCTTCTTTCGGGTTGATTGGTCAGAGATCAGCTAAACAAATGAAGGAAATCAAGGAAGTAGAACCAGCAAAACAGTTGTCAGAAGTGCCACATATTGACATGGAAATGATACCAGAATCAATGCACGGTGTTCTTGAAGATATAGGGTTGACACAATCAAGTCGTCGTGGCAAACGAATCGAAACTGACGAAACTACCAAGATTGCCAACACAAAAATAACAGAAAAAACACATGTTTTCAACCCTGCTGAGTCAAATGTAAGTAATGAACAGCTAAGAAGACTTAACCAGTTAATGGAAACATTAGTAAGATTAGAGAAGTTAAATAGGACCGTCACGGAAGCTGATTTTAAAGATATAGATCTAGAAAACATTGCTGAAATAACCAAGATATTAAATAACAATGATAAAGTAATCCCACTGGACGCACAAACTGGGCCAGATCCATTTAACTTCGATGTTGGTTTCGAAAAGAATGAAGTCAAACGCCAGGAAGCAACAACTAAGAAAGAAGAAACTTCGTCCACTACTGAAGAACCGAAAATGCCACCTATTGCAGCCTTGGAAGAATCTTTTGGGGGTGGAGTTACAACCAAAGCAGAGGATGCAACTTTGCCACCACCAAGAAGAACTGGATTTTATTATCTAGTTGACTGGAATAGCTTCCTGGAGGTTGGAGAGGAAGGAAAAAATAGAGTGAATATTAGATTCTCTCCAAGAGCGGGAGATCCTAGTAGATTTTTGAAAGTAACTGTACCATAAGTGTTGTGTTTTTAAAAACATTTTACAATGAATGTGAGGATTTTTTTATATTGAAAACAGTGATGAAATTCTTTACTTTAAGAGAAGTGTTTTTATGTAACTTTGGTAAAATTTTATTATTCTGCTTAAACCTTGACCAAATTTACATATATATATATTTATTGAACCAATATTTAGATACAAATTTTCTTTGACAGGTAATCCTCGTATAACACTGTACTTAGGAACACGGTTTTACAAATCAAAAGTTTGAGAGTTACAGTAGCCTTCATATAACACGGTACTTTGAATAAAAGAATGTTTGAATTATTGACTTTTTATTTGTTATAGTTTTATTTTATGTTTATAGTCGTTATAAAAGTTTTTAAATTAAAAGTCCCCTTTATTGCTTTTTGAAAGGAATCACAGTTTTTGTATTACTTTATGGCAATGCTTACTAACCAGTATCACCAGACCTTGGTAAGTCATGACTCGGTAGTAAAGGTAATGCGAAGTTTATGAAAAAATCAGACCTGATAAAATAAAGAAATGTATCAGGCGCAAGTTTCCCATTAATAAACAGTTTGTCTTTCTTTATATGTGTTCATATATCATTTATTTTTATTTGCTCATAAACGTCCTAGTGGTCTCACTGAACCATAATGCCGACCAGTATCGTAATGTTACTAAATTTGTTTGGGATCGTTCTTTAATAGATCGTTCTTATTATGTGACATTTCGCTTTATTTATTTTAATGAAGGTGAAATGAATATAAATGAGCAGATCCCAAGCAATACCGATTTTTGTCTAATTTGCTACCAAACATATGCGATACAGGTTTTCTCATCATTTTTGTTCGCTCTATTCTCTGGTGCGTGTATTTTTGAGCAATATCTATTGCATCATCTTAAATCTCTGATCGAATTGTGTACCCGGGAACAAAAGCGGTTATATCCTAATTTGGAAGAAAAATTGGTTTTATAAATATTTCAGCTTTTCTCAATAGTTATTGATGTGACCCATTAATGTATGCAGAATTTGTTGCTATTGGAACCTATGAAATTTATTATTATTTTAGTAATTTATATTTGTATTTAAATTTGTAATTAAAAATAATCAAATGTAATTCAAAGAAATTTACTGTTTGTGTGTAAACCGAATATATCCATTCCGTTTTCAATTACTCTAAAAGACCTAGTTAACTGACCTTAAATGGGCATCTTTTTTAAATATCATTGTATACCTGTGAAGCTAGACCTGCACAAGTTTACTTGCACGTGTATAGCGCTCTTAAGAAGTTTGTCTATTTATTAAAATATTTGTTACGAACACAAAGAAATACTACATGTATTTATAGCTAACAGTTGTAAAACTATTTATTTTTATTTTTAAATTATATACTTTAAAACAGCTAAAGTCAATCCCAAATGTTTAAGTGGAACTAAACGAGCTCAATTTTACCGATTGAATGCGGCTTTTGTTAAACAAAATGGTCAAAAATCCCATTTAATCGGTAAAAGCTATTAGAATTCAAAATTTAGTTCCGCCTAAACCAAAGAAACAGACTTCATGAATGTTTTATATCAAACTAGCTACCCCGCTCGGGACAATTCGTTATTTTTGATCTTTTGAAACTTTTTGAATTTTTTTGGAGCTTACAACTTACCGACTCGTAATTAAGTGAGAAGTCATGTCGGTAAGGTGTTGTAATTGCGAAGCTATTGTCTCAATTTGGTGTATTCTGGAAATGGAAAAGTGTGGTAAGTGCGAAACGGTGGATGCGTTTAGCGAACGAAACTGCTGAGAATCAACACTCAACCTATTTACTTGGTGATTATAGTCAACTGTTCGTTAAACGAACAGCAAGCGAAATACTGTGATCTGTAAGTCAACATACTAAATGCTTTCGCTAAGCGCGCTAATGTAAATCGAGAGAACTCGGGATATACCGTAATTTATTACAACGGAACAGGTCAACTCGGCGATGGTCAATTCGACAGGTCAACTCGGCGCCGAGAACTTGGCAAGAAAAAATATTATTTATTTTATTTGAGTAATAATATGATGTCACTACAACGTATATTTATACTTATTTATAATTATTATAAGTCAGCTTATTTGTTTGTGTCTTCGGTAGGGATGGGGAAAAAACATCGATGTATCGAAAACATCCATGTTTGTTTTAAAAACATCCATGTTTTTTACCATCGATGGTCAGCTGGCGATAGTATCGATAAAACATCGATGTCTACTACCGATGTCGATGTTTAAACTTTGAAATTCAAAAACTAGCGCTAGAGGCGCTGGAATCTTAAAAAATTAATTTTTATTAAAATTAGTACATAAAATATAAGCGCCATCTATTGTGATATAACAATACTAATAGTGTTAGTTTTTATTCTTCTTAGCAGTTAGCAGAATACGAAAAAATAAGAAGAAACTTCTAATTTTTGCAAACAATGCGAACGACCAACGACGCCAACACACTTTTTCTTTTTGAGTCTTGTTGACACTTTCCCAGTTGTTATTCCTCCAATCCCTGGATTTTTGTAAGTTGTCATTAGATATTTTTTTATATATTGAATTTGGCTTTTCCTGAACAAAATGATCAAAAGCTTCAATTAATCTGTAAAATTAACTAGAATTGAAAATCTAGTTCCGCCTAAACCAAAGGAACAGACTTTATTTCAACTTAAAAAAGTATAAAAATAATTGTGTATGACAGTGTTATTTTTATGTTAAATAATATAAAATTAACATTAAGATTACTATATTAGTATTGTAGTAAAATCCAATATTTTATTTTAGAAATGTAAAAATAGTAAGGTCTGTTCCTTTGGTTTAGGCGGAATTAGATTTTCAATTCAAGTTACTTTTACCGATTGATTGAAGTTTTTGATCATTTTGTTCAGGAAAAGTCCCTTCAAAATATTATATCTAATCGTTTGAAATAGACTGTAGGTACAAATTAGGATTATTATATTGGGTATAATAATATTAATGTAAAATTAATTACTATTAAAAAGGAATATTTCTATTTCAAAATCTAATAAATGCTTTTTTTGTATTATGTGTTACTTTTTTCGTATTTTATCTTTACATTATTAAATAAAACCTATATAATATAAATAAATAGCTTTTTTTAATATTAATAAAACATCGATGTTTCCGATACATCGATGATTTTCCTTCGATGTTTTTTCAACATCGATGGTAAGCGCCGATGTTAACATCGATGGTAAGCGCCCTACTCTTCGGGGTAATCTCAGAAACTACCAAATCGATTTGAAAAATTCTTTCAGTATTGTATAGCATAGAACTTCCAGAGTGATATAGGCTATATCAGTGTTTCTCAACCGGTGATGCGCAATACCCTGGTGTGCCACACAAACAGAATGTCACTCTGAAAAAAAAGTCAAATTGGTCTGATAGTTTTGGAGATTACCTCGAAGGCACAAACAAATTAGATGCTTTATAATTAGTTATATATACCGTGAGTTTATTTTATCATAGAACATAGAGATTTCATTTCTATAACAACCGTTGATTGGCAGCAATGTAAAATGCGTTTGTTTTAATATATATATACCAGTACGGAGAATTTTTGATCTTCTGTTGAGACATATAATGATGAAAATATTTGGGATAAAGAAGAATGCGAAGGAATTATGCAATTATTTCATAATCGATCCAATATTTCGTTTATTCTTCATAAACTTTGTTCAAGGATGTCTAAAACCAAGATGACTATGTAAGTCCAGTATTGCAATTTCAAACATAATAGCTTACCAAAATATTTAAACATATCGCAAAGATGAACAAACAGTTTGATGTTGCAAACTCATGGTACTTTCACAATTGTATTTAAAAAAATATGAATTTATATAATAAATTAAGTAAAAAACATTAAAATTTGATAAAAATGTAGTTAAGTCAAAACAGCCATTTTGTAACTAAGTAAAGTAGACGCCACGCAAGGCAATTTGTGTGGTCGGTAAGAAGGAAAACTGTCATATTCCGCGGGAATATGAAAATCATTAAACAAATGTTACAGAAACTATTTTACAATTATGTGTGTAAATTAAATTTAAGAGTAGAAAATGGATGAAACTCCGAATTCGGTAACTAAAAGGTCAAAATATGCAATGAAGAGTAGGTAAGGTAAAGTCTACTTAACGTAAAGAATGGAAGGTCCGTACACCAAGAATTTACTTGACATTTTTGAAAGTTAACAGGTAAGCATAAATGTCATGCAGATTTTCCGTGTCCGTCCTCGCATTCAGTACGTTCTGGTAGTGGTTGATATAACACATTTCTGTGAAAAATCTCTTTTTATCATTTGAAAATCTGTCCAAAATCTTAGGGTTCGCAAAATCCACCACATGATTTGATGAAGCTACATGACATGCTAACGCGCACTTCTGTGGATTGATTCTGCAGTCTGATTTATGTTGGATTATGCGATTCCTAAGTTTCTGTAAGGAACTCCTAATGTAAACCTGTTCACACGAACAGTTAAGTAAATATATAGTATTTTTGGTAGATAAAGGTTCAATTTTCTGTTTTAATTTACTATTTAGGACCGAAAGTTTTTTCAACGGTTTATTTTACTAGTCTCATTCTCTATAGACTGAGAAGGAGTGTTTGACATGTTGATATTGAATAAAATTTTGTATACTAAGTATTTCGGATAGGAATTCTCTATGAAAATTTTTGCTAATTTAATAAGGTTATGTTTCAAATGTGATTCATCAGAGATTTTAGTGACTCTATCTTTCATAGTCCTAACCAGGGCTATTTTGTATTTTAACGGATGAAAAGAATGGAAATTCAAATATCTGCCAGAAAAGGTTTTCTTAGTGTACCAATCAAATCTCAGAATGTTGTCGGGATCTCTAAAAGCGAAGGTGTCCAGAAAAGGAACGCCCTTTTTATTTTCATCTTCCTTTTCCACAGTAAATTGGACTGAAGGGTGATATCTGTTAAACACGTCTAAGGTGTAATCTATCTGTTCACCTGGTATGCAAAGCAGTAGATCGTCCACATATTTTTTAAGAAAGGGGATTTCAAAATTTAATTTGTCCCTGACATTTTTCCGAAGGGAATCCATTACCAACTGAGACAGAATGGGACTCAAAGAACTCCCCATCGGGCAGCCTTTATTTTGTAAATAAAATTTATCTTCGTAAACAAAGTAGCTAGACCGAGTCTCTAAAACTTCTTTGAATTTAGTTTTGCTAATGCGTGTACTACTTTTAATTTTGTCCCATCTAGAGTTTATCTCTGTAACGATGAGGTCCCAAGTGATACTAGGAAATAGTGAAACTACATCAAGACTGATGAGCCTATAATTCTCAGGTATTATTATAGTACTCTTAAGGTCTTTAACTAACTCGAAAGAGTTGTTCACATAATAAGGATTGTCGGAATCGTAAGATTTTTGAAGTTTGTTAGCTATGAAGGTAGTTAATTTTTTAAAAAGTCCGTCAGAACCATCTATGATATGCCTTAATGGCAGTTCCTGTTTATGCACCTTGTATTGGCAAAAACCCTAAGAGGTAAGGCATTATGCTCTTTTAATTCTCTACATTCTGTTTCAGAAATATACTTTTTTAATTTAAAATTTGAAATAATTTTGTTGTTTAAATTTTGATAAGAAGAAGTTGGATCTCTCTCTAAACCCGTATAAGATTGATTTTTTCCTCTTGATTTTTAGGAACATGCTATGTAATCTAAGCCTATATATATATAATCTAGTGACATCCTATTACTAGGCTATATCCTGTATGATCCAAATAAAATAAATAATATTTTTTCTCGCCAAGTTCTCGGCGCCGGGTTGACCATTACCGAGTTGTCAATCGCCGAGTTGACCACCACCGAGTTGTCGTGTATCGTTATTACATATAGATTTAGCTGTTAAATAATTTGGTTTAAGTTTTTTACTTTTTTATAATAACTTTTATCTAAAAAAGATTGCGTGCCAATTCTCCAATTGCGTGCAGATCTTGGACACAAAAACAGTTTTGTTTTTCGTTTGTAAGAAAAATACGATTTCCTGATTTTAAAAAACAAGTTTTAGAAGTGAGTAATTGGAGAGTGTTGCTATATAATTATATGATTGTTAATTTCAAAAATTGTTGGTATTTAATTTTAAACTGTGTTATTGAATTAATTAATTTATAAAGATGCTTTTAATTGTTGATAAATAGGTATAATGCTTCCCTTTTAGCGATACATAAGTATTAATGATACTAAAAAGGTCAGAAATTATAATAAGGTTTGTGATGTGTTAATGTTAAAAATATGTAATATTTTTATACTTTTTATGTGTTTTTGTAAATAGATAAATATTGGTGTATTTTAATAAATTTTAACTTATTTTTAATTTATTTTATTTTAATTCATTTATTTATTTTGGCATAACGACTTATAATTTAGTCGTCTTCTAAATCTTCTGGTGTAGCTTTATCTCGCTAGTTTGTTAATATGATTCTGCGCTGTTTACGTTAGAAAATCACAATATTTCTAAATAGATTATAGAATAACGAATTTAAAAAAAATATGTTATTAATACAACTGAATCAACAAATTATCTAAGGTCTTTACATATATTTTCGTTTACTTTTAGTCAGTTGATTAGCAAGTGTAAAAGATTTTACAACATATTGAATAATTAAACAGATTTACTCATGCCGTTCAATTGATGATCTAAATCTAGAATATATTGTTCGTTGATTCAATTGATTTTTTAGGATTCTGTAGGTATAACCACCAAAAAACCCTTAACGCCACTCATGTGTCTGTCTGTACGGTAGAAATTGTAGCCAAACGGTATGTGTGTTACCCACATATAGGGTAAAACTTATTCCGAGATAAATATAAACAATTATGTATTTAATAAAACAATAAATATTTTTTTACACGATTTTAACCAAAAATTTGCAAAAAAAAATCTTGTCCCACCCCCTTTTACCCAAAAAGGTTATAGTAAAAATCTGAAAATATTATAGGTAATATATATTGATCTGAGCCGGAACCGTGACAGAGGAATTTGTGATTCTATTGCGTTTTATCAGTTCGTAAATACTGTTTTCACTTCTGTAAAATCAAATCAAGAAGCAATGTTGATTTCACCTTTTGTTTGCACCTTTGAAATGAACTATAAATCAAATAACACGTTGTTAATAGTGGGAAATACGTTTCTGAAATTTAAAAAAATTAAGCCTATATATTTCTTATTAATCTAATGAAGACTTGAGTTCGAAGCAAATACAGAAAAAATTGCTGTGATTTTTGTCAAATTATTTAAATTTTGTTTAAAAAAATTAAATGTAAACTCTTAGTACTCAAATAACGAATTAAAATGATTATCAAAAATCTGTTGATTTTGATGTGATTATAGAACAAATATTCCTAGACACCCAGTATTATGATGGCTTCTTACACTTATTAAATACCTACAAAACCCTGAAATGTGTGAAAATTCACACTTCATGTCATTTTTTTTAAATTTGTTACATTATATGAATTATTTACAAATACAGACGATTCCGTTTAATTGGGCCACCGCTTAATTGGGGCAGCCGCTTATTTGGGCCAAATCTCAAAGAACAGAAACCAAACCAAGGAACCAACAGTAAATTTACCTGTTTAATTGGGACAACATTCCGCCTGGTTATTAAATTTACGCTCTTAAAAATTAAGTGCAACATTTGCCAAAATATAACTAAAACTTTGACAAAATAATATAAAAAAAATAAAAATGAAAAAAAAACAAAAAATAAAATTGTCTCCTCTGCCCGGGAGCGAACCCTAGAATTCTGGGTAGCTAGCGAACATGCTAACCATTAGACCAACATACGTCTTCAAGTCTAGTGTGTTACATAACTATAACTTTTGTAAATCGTCAACCAAAAAACACAGAAAATGCGTTATTTTCCAAAAACATAATCTGATCAAAAATTCCTAGTTTGAGTAGCATATTAAATTAAAACGCACATTGAGGTGACCCGGAATAATGTGTTTTTTAAATTATCAATTAATTCTTTTTTTAATCGTGTCTGCGAAACCAAAATTAAAAACTTGCTTAAAGATTTCGCTTAGAAGTATTGGTTAAAATACTGTATATTTTGCTTACATTGCTTATTTGGTTAAAAGGTTGTGGGATGAGTAGCTCATAAATAAAACTCACTGTTAGTGTTGGAATAGTATATTCTGTAACAAGGTTGGAATGAGAAAATTCGATGCGAGTGGAACTTTCCGAGCGCACTATTTCGGTTCACACCAATGTACATTAATTAGAGTTTTTTCAAATTTTTAGTTTAAACCATCCTGGCTGCAAGGTGTGGGACAATTTTTTTTTACACAATTTTGGCAAAAATCGCTTCAAAATAATTTATTTTGCAAAAATAAATTTTGATCGTTAATCCACGTACTAATGGCTTTCATTTGATACCATACTCAGAATTTAAAAAGAATATTTTTTTTTTTCGATGAGCACATATTTGTTTATATTTTTAGGGGGATATGTTTTTAGATGTTTTGGTATTTTTCCTGTGTGCGGGTCAAAGAGTTGTATAAGCATGCCAAACTTCAACTTTCTAAATTTAGCCGTTTGGCTACAATTTTTACCGAACAGACAGACAGACAGACTATATTTGGTCATACCTACAAAATCCTAAAAATATTTGTTTTACTACCATAAACAATTTTTGTTTTATATATTTTTCTAGTAAGTCAACAATATGGGAGATATTTTAAGTTTTTTAATAACAGTTTAAACTCCGAAAAAATCCCCTAGAATAAAAATTCTGAAATGTCTTATAACCTATGTTCGAATCCTGGTTCTATCTATCGTCATATTACATTACGTGAAAATACGTCCAGCCCTTCTTACGTGAATCTCGGGCAGACATTTTTTTTGCGGATGTCGTCTTATAATCATGAAACGTACAGGAAACAAATATGAGGCCGAAAAAAAACTAGATATAGCCTCGAATTTTATTAATATAGATTATTAATTATCTTTTTCTTCGACCCCTAACAACGTCATATCGCCCCTGGGGGTCGAACCACTTTGGGGAATCTTGGTCTACCTAATCAAACTTAAAAAAAAAAAAATGGTATACTTTAATCGGTGATTCTCGTTTCCAACATAACATATAACATGTTAAAATTATTTCTATTGCTTAAAAAGTGTAAAGAGTTTAGCGTCCAACAAGATTAATCTAGTAAATCATGCAAGAAATACCTGTTGTAATATGAATTTCATTTTTAACTTGGTACATTACATTTTGTTCACTTTTCTTTTGATGTCGAAGCTGCATGCTTCCATCAAAAAAGTATTTTAGTGGAAATTTCTCAAACATAAAATTCAGTTAGTTAAGAAAATATTTTAGTGCAATGTGGTTGTGTAAATATATTTATTTATTTTATTTTATTCCTCGTTCTCTGGGGTATGGAGGAGAAGAATTAGTTAGAAATCTTAGAAATCTGGACGTAGATTTTAGAAATGTTATAGAAGGCCGTGTGCTCTGGCATGATTACATGTTTGATACAGGTGTTGGAAATCGTGAAGGTAAGCCAATTAACATTTAAAATTATTTAAATTAACTGTAAGTTGGATGAATGTGTATACATATATTTAATTTTGTTTGTTTATTCACAAATTTATGCTATATTTATAAATAGGATCAATTAAAGTATTTATTTTGAAATTTAGATATGCTACTGTAATATTTACAAATTAATCCGTGTTTTTATATTTTTCCCAGATGGGAATACTTTTTAGTCCCTACTTTAAGTTAAAATCCGAGTGTCCGTCCACATAGATTCCACCTCTGGACATTTATTTAATAAATGCAAGTTGCCACTGATTTTTTTTTTGCACTTGGATGCTTTTCTCAAAATCATATTTTCAAATTTTTTTTTGAGGAAAATATAGTTTCACAATGTAACAATTTCATTTTCAAGTAATATTTTCTTCAAGTAAAATATCCCAGCTATTTTTTCTGCGATTTGATTCGTGTCTGAGTCATCATTAAATGAATAAGAAATATACCAAAAAGGTGTCTGCATTCGGTGGACTCGCCTTTAACCCTGAGAGTACATTTTGTTCCTTTCAACCTCTAAAAATATTGCAAAATATCTAAAATCGCAATTTCACAGAAAATTATAAACTACCCCTATTCGGTCGGGAAGATTTAGGAAAAAAGTTACCAGCCACTTTCGACCGATCCGTCCCCTACCCTTAAGGTTAAAAATTGCTCATTTCATTGCCCTTCTGTGGCCAGAACAGAATTATTAAAAAAGAAAATTGTGAAAAAATCACTTGGCCGACCTCTCAAAAAAATTATATTTAGGTTAAACACTATATAAACACGATTCGCTACATATGCGGTTTAGTTTGAAAAAATCCATCGGGATGAAAAAATTGCGAAATCCAGAAAAAATAGAACTACCCTTAAGTGGTAGGAAAATTCAGAAAAAATGTAGTCAGCCACCTTCGGTGGTTCGTAGCTCATTCCTGAGGGTAGATTTTAACAGTTGCTCCCACTTAAAAATCGAGACAAGGTAAAAATCGCACATACCAGAAAATTTAAAACTGCCTCGAAGCGGAAGGGAAATTCGAGAAAAAGTATACTGCGACATTTGGAGGCTTTCCCTCTATCCCCTGATTATAGATTTTGCTCATTCCACCCCCTCAAAAATCGTGAAAAATTAAAAATCGCGAAATATTTGAAATCGCGGAAACTCAAAAATCGCAACTTTTCATAAAACACAACACCACCCCTATGCAGAAGAGAATATTGGAGAAAGAAGTGGTCAGATATCTTTTGATGTATTACTTCTATGGGAAAAAATTCTTCATTTCATCACCTAATGCAATCGGGGTCATATTATAAATAAAGAAAATAAAGTTCGGTTTTCGAATATCGGTTAACCCGTATAAGGATAGTGTCACTTTGTGTGTACGCACATACTGTTCTGGTTTTGGGATAGTAGAGTCGACGGAACAGCCCAGTTCCGTGTTACTATCCTAGTTACGGCACAGTATAGTGAACGGGCTAGTTACTAGATCTAGTAGCTAGCCCGTTTATTAGCTAATGCCTAAAGTAAACCTGGCATTAGGGACATATTTTCGCACTAGTTAAATCTTCGCAAACAACCATGATTATTAGGATTTACGAAAATAATTATTCAGGTGTTAAACAATAATTTTTGTTTATAGACTATTCCACACGTATAAGCGGAACTAAATGAAATTTTAATTTTTGTAAGTTGTCACGAGGTTACTTTATAATGATTGGAGAGGGCTTTTGCTACACCCAATGATCAAAAACTTCATTTAACCGATAAAAATTATGTTAGTTAGTTCAATTTTTTGGCGCACAGCAACAAAGGCTATTTGCGCCCGATAAAAATTATAAGTTAAATCAAAGAAGTAAAAAGAGGCTATAGTAACTTTAAACGTTTAAATGAAGCTTTTGATTATTTTGTTTAGTTTTTTGTTTAGATCATGTATGGCCGGTTGCTAAAGTATGAATTATCCCTAACTCAAGTTAAAATAATTTGTTTTTGTATGTTGTAACATATAAAAACAAATGATTTTAACTTGAGTTAGAGAAAACTCTTACCTTAGCAACCCGACATTAGTTAAATATTTATTCGTCTTCAATAAATTGTACAATGTGTACTTAAATTTTAAGAAGAACAAAATCTTTACTGTTTATTTATTTTATTTTTTAGAGGAAAACTACATTTATTTTTAAATATTAAACATTTCCCTTTTAGTAAAATGTTTTCAGAATCTTCTAAATTTAAAAATTCGGGACATACCTAAACCAATCTCACGACACACTACTGCACCGCGACACACCGGTTGGGAAACACTATAATAGAAGGTATACTTTTTGCTTTTTACCTGGCATCACGCGTACAAGCGCGGCGCGAATTATCTTTAACACGGTTTATAATTTTTTACAGTTTAAAATTGTACTGATCATAATTCTACTGCATTACCGACAGCATTGTAGCTAAGGCCCCACGATGCAGGGGAGGCAATAAATTAAGGGATCTTATAGAACAGGCGCGCACCTAGAAATTTTTCTGGGGGGGGGCTCATAAGATAAAATTATTAAAAAGATTCTCATTTCTCAACAAGTGATGACCTAAAAAAAATGGTCCTCACTTTTAGAACACAAGTGATGACAAAAAAAAGTCCTCGCTTCGAAAATATAAGTGATAAGCTAATAACCTAAAAAGAAAAAGGTTTTCACTTGTATTTTGACAAAAACACATAACAACCAACAATGTTTTAAATCTTGGGAGGGGGCTCATCACTTATATTTTGACGAAAACACGTAAAAACCACGTGATTTTGTAGCTCTTGGGGGGATGGGGACTCAAGCGCGTCAGCCCCCCCTGGATGCGCGCCTGCCTTAGAATGTATTTGTGTTATATTGCTTTCCTGAATTCCGTACGAATTTTAAAATATGGTAGAAGGCCAAAGGGCCACTCGCAGTTCGCTTCTATCTTTTAGTTAATAACTGGTCAATAATTTATAATTTTTCAGAAAAATGTTAGATCTTAGTACGTCTCTGCAGAGTATCAGTTAAAGAGAGGGAGGGGATTTGAAGCAACGCCAGTGATTACGACTTTAACATAATCAACTTATATTCTATCTATCTATCTATATTCATAATCAACTTACCAGTAGCGTGACCAAGATTTTTTGGAGGGAGTTGTACTATTTTGATCAAGTTTAAACTTAAAAAAATCGATTGTTTTATAATTCAAAACATTTCCAAAAGTTCAAGTGTTTCTGTCGCCGTTTTTCCAAGTTTAAAACAATATTTCAACTGAAATCCTGCTCCCCGATCAGGTCCGTATTAAAATCGCCAGGGTATAGAAAATTCAATTACAAAAACCTATGTAAAATTATAATGAAATAATATCGAAACGAAAAAAAAAAAAAAAAACAACGACTGTCAACTCAAAATTGACAGCTGGATAATATCAAGTCGCTATTTACTTTTATTGTATTTAAATTCTTTACTTACTAAGCATTGCGCAACCCGAGAAATCGTCTATTTTATAATCTAACCTCGCATTCCGGTCTAGTATATCAAAACACAGAACAGCTATGATTATTGCCAACCTTCGAAAAGAGATGGCGTTGAAGAAGAAGAACTTACGAATTTAATTAATAAGATGTCAGAAGATTTAATTAATCGTAACGAATTCCTTCTGTTTCAGTCCTTTAAAAAAGTTTTTAACAATATTTTTGTATACCTTTAAATCAGTTAACAAACGTAACGGTTAACATGTCACGGCATTTGAAACAATTGTATTAGATGGAGAGAGAGTGACATTTCCTTGCTGTTGTACATAATTGGGCTTGCCCAACATTCCACTTGGGCATGACTTACTGTACTTTTAACGAGTGTTGGCAAGTGTTGTTTGTGATAGCTCAAAGTGTTATTTCTTGTTGTTGATTAAGAAATAATACACTTAAATTTTGTTTGGCTCAGTAGTAAATGATTGTATTATCTACTACCTGGAGTACCCGTCCTTCGTAATTATACATTATATATGTACATATACATTACGGTTTTTGTAATGTATATTTTGCTGTAACATAAATGATAAGTGAGATATTTCAGTTTCAAGTAGAACAGAAAATAATCGTTTCTTTATTCTAAACCACCCTTTTGTATATATTTTTGATGTTAAGTAATAAGTGAGATTCATCGTTTATAGGTAGCTCTCCCTATAGCTCCCCAAATATATATCTTATTAAAAACTGCATTAAACAGATATTTTAACCTCATAAGTAACACTCGCCTTGCCTCCAAATTAATCTTCTTATTAAAAATTGCGTTGAAGAGGAAACAAAAAGTTTCCCCATATACATTTTGAAGTATATAATAAGTGAGATATTTCACGATTATAATTTAGGGTGTATCCGTGCAACTCCCCAACTATTCAATTGATCGAAAAGTATAGGTATAAAACAAAAATTATTTGTTTTCTTATTATAAACAATTTTTGATATATGAATTTTTGCTGTTAAGTCAATAATAAGGGAGATATTTAAAAAATTTTGCTTTAGGGTGGCACCCCGTTACTCCCCAAATATTCATCTAAATGAAAAATGCATAGAAATAAAAAAATTATTTTATTATTATAAACTATTTTTGTTATGTATGATTTTGCTATTAAAAGGTTTAGGGTATTCCCCCGTAACTCACCAACCCGGTATCAGGACACTAACCTCCGGGACATTAACCCCCATGTCAATAACCCCCCGTGCCATTAACCCCCTGGACAATAACCCCCGTGCCATTTACCCCCGGACATTAACCCCCCCGTCAACAACCCCCGTGCCATTAACCCCCCCTACCAATAACCCTCGGGCCATTAACCCCCGGGTTTCTAATGATGTAAACTATTCAATAAAGTGTTATTATTAAGAGGTATTATTGAGAGTTTATGCAATAGTGTAAATAATAATGCAATGGTACAACATTTAGTAAGATAGTTAAGTTAGAGAAATATCATATTAGTAATCACGAAAGTTAAGAATAACCAGTGGTCAACAAAAGTTGACAGACTTCTTCGTATCGAATATATGAAGTAAATAGTTCCCTTAAAAATAAATTTGTTAGTATTTATTTTAATATTATTTTATTTATATCTTAAATTAATTTGTTTTATACTTACGTAACTTGAGAAAAGAAAATTCTATTTTCGACCACAGTGCATATTACTTTCCTCCTTTCAGACATAGAAAATAAACTAACTACGATTCAATTGTCCAGTTTTCTAAAATGTGTTTTTCACACAAAATTTTACATTTTATAAATAAAAATTACATTTGTTCAATTTTGTTCTAATTTCAAATGATCAAATTTTAAATAAAAATAAACATTTAAAATATTAATCAATTGCCAGGGGTAAATGGCACGGGGGTTATTGTCCAGGGGTTTATTGACATAGGGGGGTAATGTCCCGGGGGTTAGTGTCCTAGAACCCATCAACCCAAATATTCATATGATTGAAAAAATTAATTGCACAGAAAAGATTTGTTTTCTTATTATATTTTTCTAATAAGTCAATAATAAGGGAGATATTTAAAATTTTTAAACAAATAGTTTTAACTTCGCGACGCCCCTTTAGCATAAAATTTTTGAACTTACACACATACTTTTTTGCGGATATGAAGTTTGAAAACCAGTTTTGCTCCCAGTACTAAAACAACACGCTTTTAAGGGACACGTTTTTCTTGTAATTGAACGTGAGCCGAAAAAAAATGTTTCTAAGCACCCCTAAGAAGCTTTTTTTTGTTTCCTGCGCTTCCCCCCCAAGCAAATACTCTGAGCGCGAGCCTACCATAAGTACTGATTTATTCCTCAATTTATTGAAGCCAAGCCATCCTGGTCTAACATTGAACACGCCGGTATATTAACTATTACACCATAGTACACCGAGTTGCATACAAAACTTTTCTCACGACGATCAGTTGTCAACTTGAAATTTGATTTCATATAATTTTCAAAGAGAAATTAATACACCTGGGTTATTGTTATGTTGCTACAGAGACAGTTTGTTTATATTATGAAAAAAAAATCAGCTGTGGCCACCACAGGACCGACCGCCGTCACAAAGTACTTGCATAAAATACATTCTAGCAGCAGACTAGAAATAACTTGGCCTAATATTTTCTAACAGAGATATTATTTATCATAACCATGGAAACGTTACATATAAGAATTTGCTCTACACGTGTACACAGACAGACGGACGGACAGACAGACAGACAGACAGACAGACAGACAGACAGACAGACAGACAGACAGACGGACAGACAGACAGACCGACAGACATCATGCTAAAAATAGTCAAAACGTTATGTAGGGACCTCAATTCGTGGAGATCCATTGAAATATCGAAATGTCAAAATCGGTATGATCACAATACCTCCCTTATATATGTTGGCGGTTGGTAAAAAAAGTGTATATCACGTTGAATGTACTAATATTGAATCAGTGTTTTAAATTTAATATGGAGCCTCCTTCGTTGGTGATATTATTCGGGCGAGAATAATATGTTTACATTACTCCCATTTTCACAATCATTCACCTCTCATCCAGGTGTAGGAGCTCGCCCCCTGGCATCGGCGATTAGCCTCGTTGCAGAAATAGGCCGATGTAAAAAAAATACATTTAAAAAAAATAATATATGTATATTGTGATGAAAAATGGTGTGATAAAAAGAGTGGAGACAATTACGCAGAACTATTACTATTTTACTATTTTACTTGGAAATGAATTTACCTTCAGCTTCAATCAGCATAAATTTTGAGTCAATTAATAATGTAATTAGTAACAAAACTAATTTAAAAAGTGAAGGTCACTATATTAATGTTGTAAATTCTAGTAATATTAGTATTACAATAACTAATAAATAATTATGGAATGTGTCTTTTTTACATCAGTCACTTTACTGAGGGAATAAAGTTCAAAACATTTCCCTAGGGTACAAAGTGACACTTTGTATGTCAAAAACTATGCTCTATGTCACCTTAGAAAAATGTGTGTAAGAAGATAGGAGCTGTTTGTCCTTGCTTCGGATTGGTTTAGAAAGTCATCCCTATTACCCTGTTAAAATATTGTTTTTAGTCCAAGTTGACAGATGTTCAGTGTCGTACATTGGAAATATATATTATAATCCGTCTCAATTTGTAATACGAAACTAGATCTGGTTACTTTGGTGACAGTTGTGGTGTAAACAGACTTTGGCGTATCCGTGTGAACCAATACTATGATAATATTATAAATGTATTGTCAATATACAACATAAAAAATGAACTTTCCCTGTTACTTACGTATTACAAAATGAGACAGATAATATTTATATTATTTTATTTTTTTCGTATATTTTGTTATTATTTACATATTTAGACTTTTATTTATATTTTTGGCGTATATTTTATGGAGAAAATTCTCCATGTAATTTGTTTTTACGCAGTTATATATTTTTTAGGTTATCTGACATATAAATATTTTTTGACACTTGACAATTAACATATCAAGATAGAGGACTAATGTGAGGCCAAAAGACAGCCCAGCTGATAGCGCCCAAAGCAGAAGTTATTGATATAATTTTTAGACCTTCATATATACTTATATTTTTAATTTTTATCTACAATAAATATTTAAATAAGAAACTTTAGCTCTGAAGATATATTGTTTATTTTATTGCTTAATTTAAACTCTTTTAACCAAATCTCTCTATTTATATATTATCTGTCTCATTTTGTAATACGTAACTAACAGAGAAAGTTCATTTTTACCGACCGTCAACATATATAAGGGAGGTATTGTGATCATACCGATTTTGACATTTCGAGATTTCGATGGATCTCCACGAATTGAGGTCCCTACATAACGTTTGACTATTTTTAGCATGATGTCTGTCGGTCTGTCTGTCCGTCCGTCTGTCTGTCTGTCTGTCCGTCTGTCTGTCTGACTGTCTGTCCGTCTGTATACACGTGCAGAGCAAATTCGGCTGAAAGGATTTTTATGAAACTTCATATTTAAGCCTCTGCCATCAATGGCACAAGTTGATCAACTTTTGGTAAAAATCGGTTGACTAAAAATGGGAGTTGACTCGTGTCGAAGATTTTTGTGAATATTTCACAACAGAAAAACATTTCGAAAAAAAATATACAACAAAAGTTGCTATAAAAGCAATAACAAATAACTTTTATTTGAGACGTTTTTTGATAAAACGAAAAATTTCGAATAATTTTTGTAAAATTTTTCGAAATTTTTTCAGTCTTAATTTTTTCATGCTTATATGTAACGTTTCCATGGTCATGATAAATAATATCTCTGTTAGAAAATATTAGGCCAAGTTATTTCTACTCTGCTGCTAGAATGTATTTTATATAAGTACTTTACGATGGCGGTCGGTCCTGTGGTGGCCACAGCTGATTTTTTATGTTGTATATTGACAATACGTTTATAATATTATTAGTTTGTTTACACCACAACAGTCACCAAAGTAACCAGATCTAGTTTCGTATTACAAATTGAGACGGATTATATACATAGTACAAAATTTTTAAAAATTAATATTTTTTTAACTTCTCAAATTTCCCATTAAATTGAATTTATGTCATATAAATAACTAAAGGGTATTATCTGCCTTGTTTATTTCAACATATTATTAACCTTTTTTATATTAAAAAAAAATCACTTGCTAACCCAGTTACTACGCCCATGCCCTTGTTGTAACTTATTTTAAATTTCCCGCTATACTGTATTTGTCCAGTGTAAATCGTACTCGGTTCACAGCGCTATCTACTTTTTTCTAATTTGAAATAGACCATAGGTACATGAAGTCTGCAACAAACAGTGGAAAATTATAATATTACTAGTGCACCCGTTGCCAACTGTGTTGGCAAACAAATCATTACCTTAATGTGGAACTTGTTTGACACCTCAGACTTCTTTCTATAGCCATACGCCTAACTTCATCCAATTCAAATTGAATCAACTCTTCGCCCATTATTAAAAACTGGACAAATAATGAGTATTATTCAGAATTATTTATTCATTAACTTTTTAAGATGGGAAAACGGTTCATTTTCACTCAGTCTATTACCTATATAATGTTAAAACTAAAAATGATTTGAGACGTTAAATTTAAAATATACTACTATTTATTAAAATAAATTTTGTAATTACTTATATAATATAAAAATACGCACACGAAAAAAAAAAAAAAACACTGATTAATACGCACACGGAAAAAAGGCAACATGAAAAAATCCACACACGGAAAAAAGCGCCCACGGAAAAAAACGCACGGAAATAAACGTACTTACTCTATATCTCAAATCAGTTTGAAATAAATCGTGAGAAACTATTACACAGTAAAATTTAATTGTTTGCCCGCTTTAATATATTGCGTTCACTTTTGTAAGTCAAAACAGGTCTTATTATTTTGGTTACTTTTATAGTGTAGTACTGACTTTTAAATGTAAATTTGTCATTTCAAAATATTCCTTACGCTGTAAAACCTATTTCAGATGTTTTAATACCAACATGACATACAATTTCAAAGGTGCAAACTATTGAATGTATCAATTTGTAACTTTCACCAAAATATTTTAAATATTTTCAACAAATTTTAAATTCACACAAATAAGTTATCACCTATAGGTCGTATATTTTCGAAACAACACATTGCAAAGAAACGAGTTTTTGACTGAGAGCTTACTGCATCTGCGCGCACGTAAAGCGATAGCGTGGTGTATGACATATTATTTTATTAGTCAGCTGTTTGATTGGTACCTTGTTTGTGTTTAGGACCGCCACTGGTAAAATAGCTGAAGTTCGCGTCGATTTGACGACTCATTGTGTTGTTTCGAAATTGAACGACCTAGATTGACGCTGATATGAATGACCAATCTCGGCCGGTAATTCTTGGTAAAAATTATAATTTTTACCAAGGCGAGTTTTACTCAATAAGGGAAACTTCTTAAGCGCCCTGACATCTAGTGGCAATTTGCGGAAGATACGAAAGTGACATTGTTTTGTTTTGTGCAGTGGAGAAATACGTGTTTTTTGTTGTTTGTGTTTTATTTTTGTGAATCATGGAAAAAAAACAATCAATTTTGTTGTGTGCCGCAATGTAAATCGTAAATAAGGAAGAATTCCTCTTAAACATTCCATAATTTACCTAAATCGAAAAAAATATCAATTGAAACGACGTTTGGAGGCAAAGAGAAAGTGGATCGTAGATTTTTATGGATCCAAAAACTATAATGAGCAAAAATCCAAGCATATGGAAAGTAATTGAGATTTAATTGAACGCCCCTAAGCAGGGCGTAACTAGCTTTTTTCGAGCATGTCAAATGAAGACCTAAAAAAAGGTCTTCAATTCTAAATTTCAAATGAAGACCTAAAAAAAAAGGTCCCCACTTCTAAATTTCAAGTAAAGATCTAAAAAAAAAGGTTCTTACTTCTAAAGTTACATTTCACTAAATTACTTTTACATTCATTTGACATTTGGCGCCCTTTTGAGTCTCACATCAGTGCCCCCCACGCAGCGGCGCTCGCTTCTGCCGGCCCTGGATGGGCCTATAGTTTTTTGGGCCGATGCTATGGCCGCTATCCACTCATAATCAATTCTATGATATTATTTTAGAAATCACTCACATTTTTTGCGCCACTGGAAAGCTCTGTCTTAAGTTTTTAGTTTTCAAGGTATCAAAGAGAAATATCTCATGGCTAGTTGATAAATATTTACTAATAAATCAAATAACATATTATTAATAGAGAGAAATTTGTTTTTAAAATTGAAAAAAAATAAAAATAAATAAAATAAGCCCTTTATCAATATATTTCTTATTAACTTAAAGAAGCAAATTGCAAACAAAAAATCGCTGGGCTTTTTTAATTTAAATTTTATTTCGAATTTTCGCAAATTATTAAACTTTGGTTTAAAAAAATTAAATGAAAGCTCTTAGTACCTACTCAAATTAACGAATAAATGTGATTATCAAAAAACTATATATTTTGATGTGCTTGTAGAAGAAAGTCCTAGTCATCCAGCATTTTGTTGTCTTCTTACACTTATTAAATACCTACAAAATCCTGAAAAATGTGAGAATTTACACTTACATCAATTTTTATGTATAAGCAATGTACATTTTTATGTACAAACTAGATCTGGTTATTTGGTTATGGTTACTTTTATAGTGTGTTACTGACTTTTGTAAGAACAAACTAGGTCTGGTTATTTTGGTTACTTTTATAGTGTGTTACTGACTTTAAATGTCAATTAAAAATATTCCTTACGCTGTAAAACCGACTTTAGGTTGATAAGGTTATGATCATTATAATAGGGCACTCCAGAATGCTGTCACTTTAAAATCCAATATGGCGGCTGGAAGAAAACAAAGATTTTGACATAAGTGTTTACGTGATATTTTGTGTGTGAATTATGTTCTGTGCGTGATATTCTGTGGTAGAAAAACCAAAATTCCATTATTTTGTGGTGTAGTAGAATGTGGTAGTTGTGGCGGACGTGACCAAGTGCATTTTTATAGATTGTCAGCAGTTTTAAACTATAAATTTAAAACTGAATTCAATGATTTGTCTGGAGTCAGGCGACAAAAATGGATAAATGCGCTTAGAAGAACTGATAATATAATGATAGGTAATATATTTGAATAAAAATTAAATATAACGGCTAAAACCTACTATATCACTTGTTACTGTTATGGCAACCAAATTTTGCTTACCCTCTAGAGACTAATCTGATCAGCTGTTTTGGAGTGCTCTATTAAGATATCATTTTTCATTATGACATATGTCAAATGGATCGACATTTTTTAATACCAACCAGGTGTATGTCATATACACCTTCAAAGGTGCAAACTATTGAAAACAAAATTCCCTCTTAGTTTGTTCATACAAAAGTGAACTGCTTATAATGTCCTCTATTATTTTTTTTTCCACCGCAAAATTTTCTGGTATTATCTGTCTCATTTTGTAATACGAAACTAAGAAGGAAACTTCATGTTTTACAGTCTGTTTCAAACGGTTAGGCGGAACTAAATGGGAATTTTGTTCTTTTAGGTTGTCACGAGAAGGGACCTTGCTAGGGTTATTTAATTTTTCACGTTGGAATGTCAAAATTTAAAATTCCAGCAATGAAATCATGGAAACGAATGATATATGTCAATGTCAATTATTTTTTTTATATATTTTAATGACAAAAATATAAATAATTGGGAAATTTGTAATAAGAATGACACAAAAAATTAACATATAAAGAAAATGACATTTTAAAATGATGAAAAAAATTACCAAAAAATGTTTATTGTAAGTATGATTTACAAAGCTTAAACAAAACGGCCGAAAAGCACGATTTAAACGATGAAAGTAACTAGATTGCAAAATCTAGTTCCGCTTAACCGTTTGAAACAGACTGTATGTTGTATATTTAAAATATCATCTTAGGGTGGCAATTCTGAAGTGGCACCTTTCAAAATATTTGACACGTCAATCACAATTTTGACATGTCAATCGCAATTTTGACATATCAATTTGTTATCTGACATATGTAGTTTTTGAGTGATTATAACCTCGATATAATAAAACTATACGAAAAATTTAAAAGCCAGATTTACAAGTTCACGTGTTTCCATAAAAGTCTATTTACTCCACAACAGTCACCAAAGTAACCAGATCTATAAGCTGTTCACTTTTGTAAGAACACACTATGGTCTATTTCAAAGTAGAAAAAAGTAGATAGCGCTGCGAACCGAGTACGATTTACACTGATCAAATACAGTATAGCGGGAAATTTCAAATAAGTTACAACTAGGACATGGGCGTAGGAACTGGGTTAGCAAGTGATTTTTTTTTTTTAATATAAAAAAGGTTAATAAGATATTGAAATAAACAAGGCAGATAATACACTTACGTTATGTATACGACATAAATTCAGTTTAATGGGAAATTTGAAAAGAGTTTGAACAAAGCAATAAAACAAACAATATATCTTTAGAGCTAAAGTTTCTTATTTAAATAATTATTGTAAATACAAATTAAAAATATATGTATATATGAAGGTCTAAAAATTATATTATCTGTCTCATTTTATAATACGTAACTAACAGGTAAAGTTCATTTTTTATGTTGTATATTGACAATACATTTATAATATTATCATAGTATTGGTTCACACGGATACGCCAAAGTCTGTTTACACCACAACAGTCACCAAAGTAACCAGATCTAGTTTCGTATTACAAATTGAGACAGATTATATCAATAACTTCTTCTTTGGGCACAATCAGCTGGGCTGTCTTTTGGCCTCACATTAGTCCTCTCTCTTGATCTGTTAATTTTCAAGTGTCAAAAAATATTTATATGTCAGATAACCTAAAAAATATATAACTGCGTAAAAACAAATTACATGGAAAATTTTCTCCATAAAATCTACGCCAAGAATATAAATAAAAGTCTAAATATGTAAATAATAACAATATTTATGAGAAAAATTAAATAATTTAAATAATATATATTTCCAATGTACGACACTGAACATCTGTCAACTTGGACTAAAAACAATATTTTTACAGTGTAATAGGGATGACGATCTAAACCAATCCGAAGCAAGGACAAACAGCTCCTATCTTCTTACACACATTTTTCTACTTTGAAATAGACCATAGATCTGGTTATTTTGGTTACTTTTATGGTGTGTTACTGACTTTAAATGTCAATTAAAAATATCCCTTATGCTGTAAAACCGACTTTAGGTTGATAAGGTTATGATCATTATAATTAAGATATAATTTTTCATTATGACATATGTCAAATCGATCGACATTTTAAAAAAGGGACATTTTTTAATACCAACATGACATACAGTTTCAAAGGTGAAAACTATTGAAAACAAAATTCCCTCTTAGTTTGTTCTTACAAAAGTGAACAGCTTATAGTTACGTATTACAAAATGAGACAGATTATATAAATATGTTATTATCTGTCTCATTTTGTAATACGAAACTAAGAGGGAAATTTAATTTTTTATGTTGTATATTTAAAATATCATCTTAGGGTGGTAATTCTGAAGTGGCACCTTTCAAATATTTGACATGTCAATCACAATTTTGACATGTCAATTGCAATTTTGACATGTCAATTTGTTATCTGTCATATGTAGTTTTTGGTTGAATATAACCTCGATATAATAAAACTTAACCATAAATTTAAAAGCCAGATTTACAAGTTCACATGTTTCCATAAAAGTCTATTTACACCAAAACAGTCACTAAAGTAACCAGATCTAGTTTCGAAATTACAAAATGAGACAGATTATATAATTTTGCATCATAAATAGCCCGTGTACGAAAAACTAAATACTAGATGTAATTGATTAAATATTATCTGTCTCATTTTGTAATACGAAACTAAGAGAGAAATTTCATTTTTTATGTTGTATATTTAAAATATCATCTTAGGGTGGTAATTCTGAAGTGGCACCTTTCAAAATATTTGACACGTCAATCACAATTTTGACATGTCAATCGCAATTTTGACATGTCAATTTGTTATCTGACATACATAGTTTTTGAGTGAATATAACCTCGATATAATAAAACTTAACCAAATATTTAAAAGCCAGGTTTACAAGTTCACATGTTTCCATAAAAGTCTATTTACACCACAATAGTCACCAAAGTAACCAGATCTAGTTTCGTATTACAAAATGAGACAAATTATATCTATTTAATCAATGACATCTAGTAGTAAGTTATTTGATTTGAATCTTCAAATCAAATAATTTGTACGGTAACGCCCCTGTGCCCATCGACGTGATTATTTACAGAATAGTATTTTTTTAAATACTTTGCATTCACAATAATATCGTTGTTACACTGAAAACAGTTTAAGAATAGAAGCTATTGTTAAACTGTTTTTGGTGACTTTTTATTTTGAGAGATTGGAACTACTACCTGTCTGCTGTGTAAATATTTTAAAATGTTTATTTAATACAATTTGTAAGTATTTCCATGTCAGATGATTATTTTATAATATTATTATTAAGAAAATTTAAAAATAACGTTTCTTGTTTTGCATCTGTCAAATTACTGTTACTGTTGTGTTGTGCTACAGTCTGTTCCACACGGTTAGGCGGAACCAGATTTTGCAATTTAGTTACTTTCATCGTTTAAATCGTGCTTTTCGGTCCTTTTGTTTAAGCTTTGTAAATCAAACCTATTTACCATTTTAAGGTTAAGGTATTATAAAATGACATTTTATTTCTTTTCGTGTCAGTTTCAATACAAATTTTTGGAATATATTCTAAATTTTGTTTAGCGAATTCCAAAATATGATTTAATGTAAAAAACGTATTATTAGAATTATACTGATAAATTTTATTTGCCAAATCTTTTTTAAAAATGTAATTCCAAAATTCGAAATTTTTGTACTTCACAGCACTGCATGCTTGTTCTTTTAAACTTTCTATCCCTCCATTCACAATCTTTCGTACCACTTGTTCTGAAACCTATAAAATTAAATAAAGAGTAACATATAAAATATATCAAAAATTGGCAGATATCTAAAGTTGACATAAATCTTAAACTTAGAATAGGTTTTTACTTCAAACGACGCAGACACTAATTTTACCACCTCCCATTTCTTAAATTTGTTAGTTTTCCAAAATGTTTTATACGTTTTAAATATTTTCTTTTTTAACAAGAACGACACGTGTTTGCCTTTTGACATTTCTCCATTGAATGCCAATTGACATTAAAGTTACCAACATGAAACGTGAAATATCCCAAGCAAGCTCGATTCTCGTGACAACTTAAGGACAAGAAATACCCATTTAGTTCCGCTTAACCGTGTGGAACAGACTGTATCATAGAAATTGTTTTATTATACATTGTTGCTATGGTGACCGCATTTCGCAAACATCCCTAGATTGTATTCTAATATTTTTTAAAAATGACATTTTAAAATTTCTATAAAATAAGTGATGCAAAGTATAAAAAATAGTATATTATGCTCGTTTTGTAGGACGTATTTGTTTGGGGGACACTTGTTTATTTGCAGCACTCCTCGCTTCGCTTGTCGTCCTCCGAACAACTCGTGTGACAATACATCGTCTTTTAAACTCGTATAATAATATACTAATTTATACCATTTTATGTAAAAATAAATATATTTTTTTCTCTCAAATAAATGACATAATACATTTATATAAATGTGTGTACAGGCAGAGGCGTATTCAAGGGCACGTGCCCCCTCCCCTTAAAGTCCAAAGAAATGAAAATTTAACAAACTTAAAATAATCGTACAACTTATGCATTTTACAATATGTAAGCTATGTTTTATTATGATTAGTATTGAAATTAATAGAAAATGCATATTCCAATGCTATTTTTAGGTTTTCATAGGTATAACCAAGAAATCCTTATTACTGTACATGAGTGTCCGTTTGGTAGCAATTGTGGCCAAGTGACTAGAGTTAAGGCTTAAGGCTGTTTTACATTATACTTCTCACTAAACTTTCAAACTTCTGACTTCATTCAAACTTTAAAACTACCTTCTGTGTTTTGTTACTTATCATTGCCATCTTGCTTATAATAGTCAGTTTATAAATGTCGTTGAATTCTGAGTTTATATTTAATTATAGTAACCATTAGCCAGTATAGTTTTTATTTACAAGACCAAATCTCAATCAGGATTATTAAAAATGTCAGAAAAAGTAGAACAGTATACAGTTTGTTCCAAACGGTTAGGCGGAACTAAATGGGAATTTTGTTCTTTTAGGTTGTCACGAGAAGGGACCTTGCTTGGGTCATTTAATTTTTCACGTTGGAATGTCAAAATTTAAAATTCCAACAATGAAACCATGGAAACGAAGTATACATCTCAAAATTAAATTATTTTTTTTATATATTTTAATGACAAAAATATAAATAATTGGGAAATTTGTAAAAAAAAATTAACATATAAAGAAAATGGCATTTTAAAATCATGAAAAAAATCACCAAAAAATGTTTATTGTAAGTATGATTTACAAAGCTTAAACAAAACGGCCGAAAAGCACGATTTAAACGATGAAAGTAACTAGATTGCAAAATCTAGTTCCGATTAACCGTTTGGAACAGACTGTAGCATAAAAATAAACGTAAAGTTGGTATGCCTGACAAAGTATTGGTACGTCAAACAAAAGTCTGACTGAATCTAGTTTGAAAAGTTGAGTAGTATGTCGAATAGTATTGTAAGTTTGAAGGAAGTATTTATAATAGTAAGATAATTCGCAATTAAGGACGAAAAGTTTGTAATATTGAAGGATATCATGTGAAAATTTTTGATACATGGATTAACAATCACATTTTTTTTATCAATAAATAATGAAATTATAATCTGTTTTTGTTTTTGATTTAAACATCAATATCCGAAGGCAGGGTTGTCAAAAAATTACAAGCAGTGACGGAAAATTGATTTAGAAACAGACAAGGGGGACGAATATATTTTACATATTTAAATATATATTTTTTTTTTCATTAAAGCTTCAGGGGCCACTAAAAAATTATATTGTGGGTCGTATGCGGCTCGCGGGCTGCCAATTTGCCCCCCGCCCCGTCTTACAGAAAACAACATAAGTTTCCTCTCTTAACATTAGTCCTGTTTATGCCACTGATATCAGGAATAGGCAAAAGCCGGCCCGCGGCAGCATTCAATATGGCACGTTGTATGAAATAGACAAAAATATATATTGTCCAGTCTCGTTTTATAAATCGCCCATGAAAAGAAAGAAATACAGCCTACACCATACTATGGTAGAAGGCTTTTATATACAAAATGAGACAGATTATATCTATTTAATCAATGACATCTAGTAGTCTACAAGTTATTTGAATCTTCAAATCAAATAATTAAAATATCTATATATATATATATATATATATATATATATATATATATATATATATATATATATATATATAAGCCTTCTACCATAGTATGGTGTAGTATTTCTTTCTTTTGTCCTTCTTTTCTATATTATGGCAGTTTCTTGTCGTTCTTTTAGCTTCTATAATCGTTTTTCCCTTTTTCTCTAGTATCCCTTTTACTGTTCTGTCCCATGTATTTCTTGGTCTTCCTATTCTTTGCTTTCTGTACGTACTGGTCTCCCAGATCTGCTTCAATTGTCTTGTGTCTTGCAGTCTTTGCTTGTGTCCCCACCAAGCCAGTTGTCTGTTTTCTATAAATTATTCTATCGGTTCTATATTGAGTTCTTTTCTTATATCTGTATTTCTGATTTTATCCATCTTAGTCACACACTTTACTCTTCTTAAATACTTCATCTCCAAAGCTTGTATTTGACTCTTTTCTCTTCTTGAAAGCGTCCAGGTCTCACAGCCAAAAGTCAGTACCGGTCTGTATATAGCTTTGAATACGTTTATTTTTGTGGTTCTTGTTATTTCTTTCCTACTGATGAGTGTATTCTTTATGTCAAAGTAAAGTTTTGTTGTCTTCTCTATTCTTGTATTTATCTCCATTTCTTGTTTTTCATCCTCTCTTATCTCTATTCCTAAGTATTTGAAATTCTTAACCTGTTCAATATTAATGTCCTCTATTTTTATATTTATGATTTCATCTGTTCCTAATACCATAACTTTCGTTTTATTTTTATTCATTGTCATACCGTATTCTTTTAATATTCTATTCCATACATTTAAATTTTCCTGTAATTCGTTTCGTCCTTTTGCTATTATAACAACGTCGTCAGCAAACACTCCTTCCGATATTTCAGTTATTTGCATATTCCTATATCCAACCTTGAACTTTGTTGTTTCATTTTTACACTTTTTTATAATTTTATCCATAAATTATAAAAAGCGTTGGACTTAATCCTCCACCCTGTCTTAACTCTTCTTCCGTTTTAAAAATACTCGACTGTTGACTGTTATAAATTATGGCATTACGATTATTTTCATATACTTTCTGTAATATTCTAATTATTTTGCTACTAATTCCCCTATTTTCTAGCACTTCCCACAGTTTCTTGCGTGGTACTCTGTCAAACGCTTTCTCTAAATCGATAAAACCTAGATAAACCTTAGTATTCTGTTTATGCGTTTTCTCTATTAGTTGTTTTATTGTGAAAATATGGTCTTGAATACTTCTTCCCCTTCTGAATCCGCTTTGCGACTCATCCAATATTTGTTCAATTATAGGTTTTATCTTTTTGTCGATGATTTGTTCCAGAATCTTCATTACAGTGCTCAATAACGTTATACCTCTATAATTATTACGGTAACCAGACAACTGGGGCCGTAAGACAATTCGGGCCGTTCGCAATTGGGGCTTTTCACAACTGGGGCTTTTCACAACTGGGGCTTTTCACAACTGGGGCCATTAACAACTGGGGCGATGGACAATTAGGGCCGTACACAATTGGGGCTTTGTACAACTGGGGCCATTAACAACTCGGGCGATGGATAATTCGGGCCGTACATAATTGGGGCTTTTGACAACTGGAACCACAACTATAAATGCTAGAGTTTTCTTTTGTTTAAATTAAAAAATAATTATTTTACAAGTTGGCATAAATTAAATTGCGTGTTCTTTTGAAAAAAAATAATTTAATGGTTTGATTAAGTACATTTTGGTGGGAATTAGAATAAATAAAAAAATTGTATTTTAGGAGTTGGCTTAAGTAAATTTTCGTGTTCATTTGATTAAAAAGAAATTGTATTTTAAGGGTTAGATTAAGTAAAATTTAGTGCTCTTTTGACTACATAAATAAAAACTGTATTTTAAGTTGGCTTAGTACATTTAAATGTTCTTTTGAATAAATAAATAAAAAATGTATTTAATTTTAGAAGTAAATATTTTGTAACTAAATTTAATTAATATGCGTCAACTACGAGAAAATCAGGTATTTTTTGTTTGACTATTTGATTTTCCTAGTTTTTTTTTTATGTATTTTCTAGATAAACTATAGATTTTTATGTATTTTCTAGATATTTTTTTTAATAAATTTTCTAGATAAACATAATAAAAATTAAAAATTGATAATACCTATCATGTCTCTAATGCGACTAAATTTTCAAATACATAATCTTCATAATATTTGCTGCTTTGAGATTCTTGCCTATCATAAAATTTTATTAGAATATTATCTTCGAATGCACGTGTACATAAACATTTTCTATTGGTTCAGAATTTAATGAGTACGGGGAATATATAGTCAAAAGAGCACAAAATTTTACTTAATCTAACCCTTAAAATACAATTTTTTTTAATCAAATGAACACGAAAATTTGCTTAAGCCAACCCTTAAAATACATTTTCTTTATTTATTCTAATTCCCAATAAAATATACTTAGTCAAACCATTAAAATATATTTTTTTTAAAGTTCAAAAGAACACGCAATTTAAGTTATGCCAACTTGTAAAATAATTATTTTTTATTTTAAACAAAAGAAGACTCTAGCTCTTATAGTTATGGCCCCAGTTGTCAAAAGCCCCAATTGTGAACGGCCCGACTTGTCCATCGCCCCAGTTGTTAATGTCTCCAGTTGTGCAAAGCCCCAATTGTGTACGGCCCGAATTGTCCATCGCCCCAGTTGTTAATGGCCTCAGTTGTGAAAAGCCTCAAGTGTGAACGGCCCGAAATGTCTTACGGCCCCAGTTGTCATAGAACCAATTATTACATACTTTTTTTCCTCTTTTCTTATGGATCGGAACTATTAAAGCTGTTAGCCAATCTAGTATTTTTTCTTTTTTAAGTACTAAGTTCAAAATTTGCAGTAGTACATCCATGCCCTGTGGTCCCATTCTTTTAATCATTTCCGTTGTTATCCTGTCCTGTCCGGGTGCTTTTCCATTTTTGAGGTTCTTTACAACTTCTTGTAATTCTGTCATTGTTATGTTTTCTTCTGTTCTTTCTTAAGTATTTGTTGTTATTAATAGTTGTTGTTTCTCGTTATCTTTATTCTTGTTTGAGCATAACACTTCTTCAAAATACCCTTTCCATCTGTTCATAATTTGTTCATCGTCTGTTAATGTTTCTCCATTTTTATTTTTTATTAAGTGTGTATCATATATTTTTTTTCTTTTCTGCAGGATTTCAGTATTCTGTAACATAATTTCTGATTTTCTTTACTGTCTTTCTCCCTTTATTCTCCAAACTCTTTTCAACTTCGTCTTTTTGCTTCTTGGAGTAGTTCTTTTACTCGTTTCGGTTCTTTTTTGTAAAGCTCATAGATATTTGTGGTTTTGTCATTTAGGTAAGCTTGCCATGCCTTTTTCTTTATTTTAATATTTAATTTAATTTCTTCTATCCACTAGGCTGTTTGTTCTTTCCATGTTCTTTTTTTGTATCTACCACACGTTTTTTTGGTTGCATCTAGTAAAGTGTTCTTGAAAACCTTCCATATTTCTTCTATATTTTCTTCCTCAAACATTTTTAAATGGCTTTGTAGTTTCAGTGTAACCAATTCTTCATATTTCTTACATGTTTCTTCATTCCTTAATTTGTATGCTTTTACGGATTCAAATTCTATTTGATTTTTGGTCGGTTTTGTATTTCTTACTTCTTCTTCTTTCTTTTCTCTTATTTTTGTGATGAGGAGATAATGGTCACTCCCAATTTCAGACTTTCTATATACTTTAGTATCTAATATTGTACTTCTGTTTCCTTTTTCCACTAACACATAGTCAATAATAGATTTTTCGTTGCGACTTTTCTCTTCTCTTGTGCATTTGTGTATGTCTCTGTGATTGAAAAATGTATTCATAATTAATAGATATTGCATCACACAAAAGTCTGTCGTTCTTCTTCCGTTATTATTTCTTACATCCTCTACGCATTTTCCTATTACTGTGCCATTGTATGTGGAATCTCTTTTCCCTACTCTGCTATTAAAATCTCCTGCAATATATATTTTACCTTTTGCATCTTCTGTAGCTTCTGTCAGTTGGTCCCAGAATTCATCTTTATTTCCTATTATATCAGCCTCGTTTGGTCCATATACAATTATGATAGTACGTTGTATTTTATTTATGTTACTTAATCTGACTGAGAGTATTCGTTCTAACCTTGCTTTCCATGATTCTATTTCTTGCTCTAAGTTCTTATGTATTATACATACTATCCCTGCCATTGCTCTTTTATTTTTCTCCGCGCCACTGAATATAATTGTATGCTCTCTTCTTGTCTTTATTACACCTATTCCTTTCTTTTTTGTTTCGGTTATTGTTAGTATATCTATTTTAGCCTTTTCGAATTCTTCTTCTTATTCATTCTCTCTTCCTTGTATACTTCTCACATCCCATGTTCCGAGTTTCCAAATTATTTACTCATTTCTATCTTTTCCCTTGTCCATAGCGTTCGTCTTCATTTTTCCTTGGCCCGTGTAGTCATTAGTTAGTTTTTTGTCGTCTTATGTGTTTCCATTTCTTCTATTGATTTAGTTACTTTATTCCATTTTAGTTTCTTTCCTTCGATTAATATATAGCCGTATCCTACTTTTGCGCGTTTTCCATTTTCATTTATTATTTGCTCAGCTCTTGATCTTAGTTGTTTTTGCATTTCACATTCGTTCTGAGTTAAGTCACAATCTATAAATATTTTTTCTTGTTTGTATTCTCTAAGTTTATTTTTATTCTTTAATATTTCTATCTCATCTATAAATTTTTCATTTTAGTTATGAAGGTTTTAATGAATAATACTAAATCTAAAGGTAGACCACAAATAACAGATCAAAATTTGAGGGCTGTTTTACGCATTGCTATCAGCGAGCTGATTCCAAATTTCAATAAAGTAATTAATAAGCAGCGTGTAAAATTTCATCTCTCAAATTAAGATTTTCAGCTATATTGTCACGTGGGTGGTTTGATTGAGACAACTCCTGGTTTCAACATAACAAATTTACTAAACATTTATCAAATTTACAATATAATGTTTGAATTGGTCCATGGAGTTGGGGAAGTCTTCGGTCAACCCCGTGTTGGGCAGGATCTGCTTGGACCTATTTCCGAGGCGGGGCTACCCATCCGGGAGTCGTGGAGCCTGGAGAAGTGTTCTCCCACTCACATGGTGACTACTTGCTTGGCTTCACCCTCGGTACAAGTATCTGGCGTCAGTATTTTTGCGTACAATCAGAAGTTGGTTAATAGTTGGTGTAGGGAGATGACAGTGTGGTCGGGGAACACGTTAGACCTGTTGCACGAAGATGAAAGGGGGGCGAGGTGGGCGAGGGAATTAGAGGCAAGAAGGATTGAGATTGGGGAAGGATAACAGGAAGGTGTAAAGGAAGGAAGGGAGAAGCTCGGTGGGAAGCAAAAGCGGGGAAAAGGAAGAAAGGAAGGGGGTTGAAGTTACCTGGGAATGGGGAGGAAGGAAGGGACATAGGAGGAGGGGTGAATAAATGGTAGGAAGGGAAGAGAATTAAATAAAATAAAATAGTAATGTAATGTAATGTATGGTTAAAATGACGTTGGGATGTTGATATGAGATATGTTTTGTAATTGCAGTGAATATCCTAAACACCGAAAGGTCGAGGGAAATAAAGGATTATATACAGAAGTTGGTTAATAAAAATGTGTGAATTTTTACATATTTCATGGTTTTGTGGATATTTGTTAATTTGTTTTTCATTCCTTAACCTCCGTCTCAAAAGCTTCCTTTCGATACCACAAATGGTTTATAATGAGAAAACAAATCATTTTTGTTCCTTGTTAAAATTCATAGATGTCTCAAAGAACCACAAGAAAAATTGTTTAATATTATATAATCATAACAAACTGCTCCCATGTGTTAACAGGCTAGGGATTATATTGCCGTTAATCAATAGATTTAGAAAACAAAGTTGTTAAAATCAGTTCATTGGTTGATAATGTTATACCTCTAATATTTCGATAACTTTTAATTCCTCTTAGTTTTATCCAGCCGAAATGTGACAATAAAATAATTTATCGAAATATTGGAGGTATAACATTATCAACCAATGAACTGATTTTAACAACTTTGTTTTCTAAATCTATTGATTAACGGCAATTAAATATATATATATATATATATTTGGATAGTTGGGAAAAGAAGATATTGTGTCGATAGTAACCACAATTATTTCATTAAGGCCTATATTTCGTTAGCCATTCGCTAACTTTATTCAAGGTCTACAAACAAACATTAAATGCAGTTAGTTATGTATACATAACCCTAGTTTATATGTTACTTACTGAAATACATAAGTGAGACACATGGATTTAGAATAACTATACGTTATGTAAAACGGAACCAAACGCAAATAAAGAAACTTCATAGATAAAAACTTTAGAAATTAAACATGTTTAATATCTGGTGATATTTAATGAAACTAAGTCACATTTAAGCAGACGCCATTTCGTTAATTTACTAGGTGGCGGAAGTATGAAGTCAAATCAAGCGTATAGGATAAGCATTTGACTATTTAACGCAAATTAACAACGGCGCAGGCGCAGAAAGTTGTAATGCAAATTTTGAAAAAAAAAGAGAAACGAGCGGGAAACTCTTAATACAAATAATTAAGAATATTAAGAAAGAAATGTTAATAAATACATGGTAATCATGTATACTATCTCAACGACCATCCCTAAATTCTCACTTAGATTCTCATGTCAATAATGGAATTTAGGGATGGTCGTTGAGATAGTATTATCGTGCGTGCGTGCGTGCGTGCGTGCGCGCGTGTGTGTGTATATATATATTGATTTTAAAATATGAATCTCTTATTTATTGGTTACAGAACTGGTTATTAATAGAGTGGCGTCGGAAGATGATTTCAATTTTGGACAAGATGTGACAGAATGGCAGAGTGTGAATTTAAGAGACAAGTCCTATATTATTGGATGTACAACTTCCACTCTGACAATACTGACAGCCAAATTAGACAGGAAACTCAATAAATTTCTTATCTCAGAACAATGGACAAGTAAGTATTGTTTTATAATACAACTAAATACATCCTCAACTTCATGATTTTCTTCTTCATTTAGGCGTTTGTCTGTTTCTTTTCATGAAATAGTCTTCTCTTTCTACGGATGTCGATTTTCAACTATCTGTCCGATGGTCTTTGGGTTTCTGCTTACGAGTTTATTATTCTTGTCATGTTTAATAAGATATCTGTTCTTCTTTTGCATAGTCCTTCCTATGTTACCCATCTTAAACTGTTTGTATCTATCATCTGTCTTATATATATATATATATATATATATATGAAAGGCAACATCTCTTTGCCTGTCTGTCAAAAGCGCACATACGGTGCGCTTTTCACTCGAGAACTGCTGATCCAATTTTTATACTTTTTTTTCTGTCTGTAGCTACTACATCATTTGGTCAGGTTTTCGGATGTGTTTTCTTAAAATCAGTTTAGTAGTTTCAAGGTCCAAGGTTATAATGATTTGTGTGTGCGCCGTTGAAACAAAATCCATATTTTCCGTTCATATTATTATATATTATTATTAGAAATTATCAGCGGCAACATAGGTTTCGTCAGCGGCAAAGTCGGTACACGATTTTTACACTAATCCAAATCGGAAGAATGTTGAATATTATTGAATAGTTCCAAATATATAATGCTATATGTGCGCGCGCGTAAAAAAAATCCATCTTTTTGGTTTACGTACATTTAACGAACTAGTCGAGAACTGCTGATTCAATGTTCACCGATTTTTTCTAGCTGTAGCTACTGTCATCTGGCCAGATTTTAATCTATGTTTTATTAAAATTGGTTTAGTAGTTCTAAAATCATAATGAAAGTTGTACGAGCGAGTATAACAAAATCCTTTTTATCGGATTTATTTAACGCCTTTTCTTGAAATTCTCATTGACAACATGGATCATCAATGGAAAATTTGTTTTTTGATTTATATACCAATCAGAATTGAAAGAGTTTTTAAAATTGGTTCAGTAGTTCCCAAGTTACGACAGTTTTTACTGGAAAGTAATCTTGGGTCAGTTTGAATCTCTCTCCTGTACTTACATGCCTGCTGACACGGTTGTAGATCCCATTCGCTATCCATTCGAATTCCTGAATTTTCTTAAACTTCTTTGGAATTTGGTGCACCAATAATGTTCCTGAAGAACATAAACCCGCAAAAATTATGTAACGGAACACGCTTACAGGTGAATAGTCTAATAGTATATCGATAATTTCTGCAATTTTACCATTTCAGTTCAAACGCCTCCAATTTCCTGTCAAGGTTTGTTTTGCGATGCCTATTAATAAGTCGCAGGGTTAAATCCTAAAGATAGCTTATATGTGTGTCTCATTAAAACATCTCACTAACTATAAGTTTGGAAAACTATCCACAATCGACAACACATAATCTATAAAATTTGGAGCTCTGAACGGTTGCTCACCTTACCATATGACAAACTTGTAGTGACAATCAACAGTGCATAAGCTATTGTCTATAGTCGACTAATCTAAAAGCTCTGTACGCAGCTTTAGTTATCACCATAAATTTTGTTATTGAAACGGATGTATTGTATTTATTTGATGTTTGTCTTAACATTGATCGTAACATTGTTTCCAAATAACTAATTAACCGATTAAGCAAATTAAGCGATTTAAATTGTGCAATTTCTTTGCACTGGATGATTCAAAAATTCCATTATAATTTTCTAAAACGATATCGCCCGAAGACCCTTCATGTTCATTACTTATGGTTCTTTATTATTTCTCATTGACTTACACTCTGAGTGAAACTACAATAGTAATAATAATAGTTTCCCATCGCCTAGATAGATGTATAGGGGCAGAGAAAGTAAGTTCTCCGTTTCTAGACCGCCGGCCATAGATATTAAAGCCACGTGGGCAGTGTGATGTTTCGACCGGTTCTATTATCCCTGGTAAAATCCTTATAAATAAATAGTCGCCATTTTGAAACGGTTAAAATAAAACATATTTTGATATCCTTGTAAAGCTAATTTAATTTAGTTTCAAGAAAAAAAAAAAAAAATAAAGTACCAAATCCCTATGCTAAATAAAAAGTTGACACAATTTCTGATGAAACCGGAAGTAATGCAGAATTCTTATTATAGTCTTTAAGTGGGCCCTTTTGTGTAGTTTAACTTTGCTTCTGAAGAATTTTTTGTATCTCTTAAATAAAGGAGTTATTGGAGGTGCGGCGTTTCAAACAAACATTCTGTATATCTTATAGAGCAGAGGTGCCAATCTTTTAAGATGTTGTAACGGAATGTAGTAGACATTATGGTGGCGAACCAGTAGTTAAACACTATTGGAAATACCAGTCAAAAAAATCCTATCTTCTCAAGAGCTGACCTTTTTTTTCGTCGTGTCTCTCTCTCAAAAATTTTGTCGAGCGAAAAAAAAAAAAACGACTAGCTATACTATACTTTCCTAAATTCTCAACTGATGACCTTTTTAGGTAAATAGGTTTTGGCGATGTATTGTTAAAAAAAACACACATTATTTTACACAACTGTACAATCGTCATAAAATTCTATCACTGCGTTTTATGGCTGCACGCAGTGCCAAGCCAGAACATCCCGCGTACGACCCTATTTTACAAAATGGGCATACATGGACTTATGACAGAAAACCAAGAGCTAATTGGCCTTTTGGTCTGACTTTCGACATTTTGAGTGATATTGATTTTAATATGCCCGAAATGGCAAGTTTCGTTTGGTGTGCTGTTACACCATGGACGCTACCGCATCCGCTTGTGAATCTCACATTAACTAGGTTTGATAAAGATACTACTTTGCCTATCGAATACCAACATGAGTTACAAAGAACACTGGTCCCTAGGTTCGAGGATACTATCATTTTTAGTGAAGGATCAAAATCCGGAACCAGGGTTGGGTGTGCGTCCGTTGTCTTGAATCCATGCCAACAGTTTCAGTACCATCTACACTCCATAATGAGTCGATACAGACATATAAACACATTGGCTATTTGTCTACATCGTAGAGACCGTTTACATTGTAAGCCTTTACATAACCCAACAATATGTCATCTCGCCGATTACAACAAATCTCGCCCAAAATTACAAAGACGAATTGTAAATATGATCAACTTATAATAGGTAATTAGGTAAGGTTTAGTTAGTAAAAATCTAGGACAGCAGAATTAGGAACTAATAATAGATAATAAACATTTTAAGAAGCCGCCGTAGTTAGTTTAAAGACACATAGATGTTGTACTATTTGTAACACACTAATTGCCACAGCTGTAAACGCTGCCTTGAACGTTGAAACTATCTACTAAACTTATCCACAACGCACAGTGAATAATCTACTAATTTAAAGAGTTCTGAAAGCAGCTTTAGTTTACGGTTATATTTTTGTTAGATTTAGCCCATGAATAAGTCAATTAAAACAAATGTCAATAATTAAAGATTCAGTACTTTTATTGCTCACAAATACATTTATTTTCTAGCATTCAATTCCAGTTTCTCAGCATTTACAGTATTTCAAACATGGAATAAAGAGAGAGGTGCCACTGATGTGATACTGATCATTGCTTTATCAGAAGGAGATAATTATGACATGATCTGGTACAGAATCACTAAGAACAATAATCTGGTAAGATTAATTAATATACTTTATGAATAAATATTCTGACGCAAGAACAAAATGCAAATTACTATCCAGTTTTTGTTTGCACATTGTCGACCTTTAAAATCATATTTATCATAAATATGTATTTTATTTTCTTTATTTGGCAATAATTCAAATATTAATATTAATATAAGGAATTGTTAAAAAAACAAAATGATTTAATTTTAACTTTTTGCGTTCCAAATATGTATACAACTTTTTTTAAAGAGAGGAAAGTCACTGTCATATAACCCCCTTTCTTTTAAAATGAAATTACTGCCTCTTATGTTTTTGGTCTCATCAACAGTTGAGGGACACTTGGAATAGCGACGCTATTCGCTTGATTGCAACTTTTTGCCTTGCGTACTTACCAGTTATGTTGGCCTTTTTCAAGAAAATACGCCTCTTAGACTGCGGTTTCAGTGCATGCGTATTCCTTCGAAGTGTAATTCGCACGTATTTGACCGTATTCAGTCGAATGAATCAAGCATGTAAAAGTAAACATATGTAGTTATAATAGAAATGAATTATTCTCGCGAATAGCTGATTATCGTTAGTTCAAACTGGGTTTGTATCCTTCGCGCGACTTACGCGTTTTTTATACAATTTTAATTTGTTTCTGTGAATGAAAAAAGGATATTGAAAAGTTAATAATTTTAGTTTTTGACAGAAGAGCACTGTAAGATTGAAAATGTCAATAATATGAAAAAAAAAAGTTAAAAATATTTACTAAAATGACAATCAACGAATATTCTCTTAACCCAATACCCTTTTTTTGCTCAAATATAAATGACTTCAGTAGTTTTCTGTTAACGGTAGGTATTACCCTCACAGATCAAAAGTTTTTTATACAAAACTAACAATCTGAAATAAAATTAGTAACCATCTATACATCAAAGTATAGTTTAATATAATTTATTAGATATTTATAATTGTAGTAAATATTAATAATAGATATCAGACAACAATGTTATATATACTTTAAAATACATTTGTGGGTTTCAAATAATTTTTATATTTACATAATTTTGTGTATAAATGTTCAAATTATACGTTACCATTTTTTCGGCATGACTGCCGACATGGTTAGAACCTTCGTTGCACGCTTCGAATACAATTATATCATAATTGTGACAATATTGTACTTGATGATAATGAAATGCCACTTGGGTCACTGATTCTGTACGAAAATTAAATTATATTGAGAACCGTAGCAGATTCAAGATGGCGGCAAATATGTACAACTTAGTAACAATAACTATAAGTAGTTTTCACAATATGGACCAAATAGCTACAAACATATTTGTAAAATGAATCTTTAGCTACAATTTGCCGCGTCGTATGCAAATATGCATCGATTGGGTTAGAAGGTGGCGTCTATAATGCAATTTGTTTATATACAATTATATAACATTTTCTTTACAATTAAAAATTCTACAGATTGCTGGAAAATTAGTGAGAACTATACTGTTGTGCAAACCTACCACACTCACTTCACTAGTAAAGAAAATCGAGCAAAATTGCCAGAAATAGATACTACCACAACTCGTTCGAATACGTGTGTATACGCGCGAGGTGCACATCGCGCGAACACGCTAGCACTGTAACCACAGCCATACCTGCGATTAATACGAAGAAATCCAAAAGAGTTTTCGGTAGAACCACTAGAGTAGATACATAACACAGAGATTAAAAGTTTACAAGAGCATGGCATAGTAACGAATTTTAATTTAGAGGAGAGGTGTGCGGATGTTAGAGCGGGTACAATAGACGAAGAGAGTTCTGTTTGTAGTGGGGGTAGTGTGATCTATGTCTTTTGATTCTGTATGTGTTCTATATTAATTTATAGCATATAATTCTGTTGGTGGTATATTTCGTTTTGTTATTAGACAATAGATGTATACACTGTTTTTATAATATTTTTCGTTTCCATTGAATTGAATCTCTGATTATTATTTAGAAGTGAAATACTGGTGGCGGCGCTGTGCTCCAAGGCAATAATGACTGTCGTGTCTAGTATTCAGTTGTCAATATGCTAATAGCGAACAGGTTAATTTAAGCACAGTACATTTTTATTTTATGAAATTGCGAGTAAATATTTGCTGATTTTTTTAATTTTTATGCGCTACACATGTATCGAGGTGTATAACACAAGGTGGGCATCAAATTACAGTATTTAAAGTTTAATTTCAGTAGATTTATTGAAGTGTAATTTGTAGTTGAGTAGGTGTTAAACCGGGCACGTAATTTTATGTGGTACATCTGAGTGTCGGTCATCTGAATTTACAATATATGGATTCTGTTTGTAAACAAGTTAATTATTATGTTCATTGCCTCATGAAATAAAATTAGTTTTAGTTGGACAGAAGCAGCTAAAAGTTAAATATGCAACTTGCAGGTGCAAACATATTAGTGCAGTTTTGTTTTTCTGCGACAAATGCAATGAAAAAACTCGCATAGTATCAGTTACTTTTTAACTCAAAATACGGAATATATTTTGAGTGCCTTCCTCCTGTCCATGACCAAATCTTTTCCAATCTGGACTTAATATTAACTTTCCCTCCATTTTTCTTAAGAAAAAAAAAAACTAAGATGCCTATCTTTGTCCTGTCTTGAATGACAGACAAAAATACTATAATTTGTTCTATTTTTATAGTTTTTCACAACATCTATCGACATTTTAACAAAAATTCAACACTAGAACATATGTAATAAGTTCAAACAGTACTAGAGCGCCTAGTACAATATTTGACCACCAGACTACGTATCCGAGCTTGTCAGTTCTCAATACACTATTACTGTATAATGTAGAATAAAAACGGAGTGACGCGATTATTTATATTTTGGGAGGGAGTTATTGTGTCTAATGCGTCATTATTTGTTTGTGTGTGCGTCTAGCCATATTGTCGTTTTCAAGAAACGAAACTTTGCCTTACGAAGGCTTTTCTATGAACAAGTTATTTTTGTAAAGAATGGGATATATGTACCCTGCACATTTAGATGAATAATTGGTTTCTCAAGTTTTGTTTAAATTAAATTAAGGCAATGACAATTATTTTTATAATACGAGTTTAAGTAATATATATTTTTAATTTACTCTGTTAAATTTTGACATACTAATTCATTAACCGTTATTATTTATGTATTTATAGGAAAAAGTATGGTTTTGGCATTTACATAAGAAAGTCTCGCATTTGAGAGTGTTCAGAATTGGAAATCAGCAAAAATTACTTATTATTAATGAAGAACAAGAACATTCTAATAAGACAACAGCAGATGTTTATGATTTTGTTTTACATAAAAATGAACCAGATTTTTGGTAAGTGTTTCGCAAATTGTAGAAAAATTATGAACTTATTGATATCTTTATACAAAAAAAAAAAAAATAATAATAATAAATAAACAAATAAATAAAATAATAATAACAAACTAGTAAAAATTTGTACAAGTAAAACTTGAATAGTATTTTAGTATTTCAACTTATAAATTTACTGCGTTTCCCCTTTTGTTTTCTCTCTTTTTACCTGCCCGACCTTAATAACGGGTGTTTTTTTTAGAGGTATAGAACTTTAAATTGCAATAAAACAACGATGGATTATTCGATTGACATGAATTTTTTTTTATTCGAAAGATAATCTTGTGGCATTACATTAAATCATACCAACAAGACGGCGCAACATGTCACACAGCTCGTGCCACAATCGATTTATTGAAAGACACGTTTGGTGACCGCCTAATTTCACGTTTTGGACCTGTGAATTGGCCTCCAAGATCTTGTGATTTAACACCGCTGGACTACTTTCTGTGGGGCTATGTAAAGTCATTGGTCTATGCGGATAAGCCACAAACGCTTGACCATTTGGAAGACAACATTCGCCGTGTTATTGCCGATATACGGCCACAAATGTTGGAAAAAGTCATCGAAAATTGGACGTCCAGATTGGACTACATCCGAGCCAGCCGTGGCGGTCATATGCCAGAAATCATATTTAAAATGTAATGCCACAAGATTATCTTTCGAATAAAAAAAAATTCATGTCAATCGAATAATCCATCGTTGTTTTATTGCAATTTAAAGTTCTATACCTCTAAAAAAAACACCCATTATATAAGGGGCAAGTATTGTAATCGCGAAAATTTTCGATGTCGAGATTTTGACTGATAACCACGTTTCATGGTCCAGGGAATCCAAAAAACCTATTTTCGAAGTGCCGTCCGTATGTGTGTGTGTCTGTGTGTGTGTGTGTGTCTGTATGTGTCTGTGTGTATACACGATAACTCAAAAACGGTTTAACTTAAAGAGTTCGTTCTGGTACTAAAAAATTCTCCTAATAATTGGGAAGAACCTTATTGTCCGAAACAGGAAACGGAAGTTATTGAACTTTAAAATTTAAAAAAATTCGTAACTAGTAAACCAAGCCTTGGACAAAAATTTGTACAGGACATAATATGATGTATTTTTGAAGATTTACCAAAATTTATTAAAAAAAAAAAAAATATGTATTTTTTTTTTATTATTATTTTTTTTATGTGAGGGCAAGCCTAGCGGAGGTCTCCCTTCGCCACTGGTTTTCTGTTTTTACGGCCTTCTACAGTGGAAAAGAAAAGATATTTATATACCTGTCTTTGATGGAGAAGGTCTTGTTCTGAACATGACCATCTGTGTTTATTAATCTGTCTCATTGATTAATAAACACAGTAAAAATATCCCGGCATATGAATTTTATAGTTTTTATATTTTGAAAAACAGTTCAACTCCCTTATCTATCAATTTTTTACACTAGCTAGTCTTTTAACCGTTCCTCGGTCTTAGATCAAATACAGTTTTATTTTTTAGGTCCCAATAATATGTGGGTTGATCAATAAATAAAGTTTATTATTTTTTCCACATTTTTTTGACGATATTGAAGTTATACACTCAGTTAATAAAAGGACAAAACATAAAGAAACAATAGTATCTCCTTGAGAAATAAGGCATTTGTCCCAAAACGTTTAATCTTATACCACATATTAAAATTATAGTTATAATTCCTTTATAGCAGAATTCCTGCATTTGATTTGTTAACCACTCAGAGTCAGCATTCTGGATACGTTGGTCTTCTAAGTTTCAAATAGGTAAAAATATAAAGGAGCCAGATCGGTGCTGTATGGTGGAAGGAAAGACTTTAGAAGGCCTAGTGTTAGGTGTGCGATGTGTAATGTCGCATTATCGTGCAACAAAATTAAAACTTGTACTGGTGAACTGTCTCGCATAATATGCTCGCATTCGCAGCAATGTTCCTTACATCTTGTCGTTAGTCCTCCGGAATTATTTTATTAATTCTTGCTGTGTCCATGAGAGTATTCGTAATGCTCATCGTCAGATAGTTCATGATTAGTTTTTATTTTTCCTTCGGAGAACATTATGCAGCATTTCCTCACATGTTGAACATTTATTACAGTTTTGCCGAATATCAGCTGTTATGAATAGTGGTAAGGTCACCATGTTTTGACCTTAAAACTTCGGATTACTATAAGTGAGCACGTTTTAAGCTGTATCACTTGTCACAACTGCCCATGTCAGAAATTTTCGTTCGCACCAAAACATGATTAAGAGAATAGGGACCAGTAAGTCCAAAGACAGAAATTATATTTCCATGCCTAGATATTAAGTTATTCAGTTAGGAACCTTCTTTAAAAATCAACTTTTATACATTACTAAAATATTTAAACATAATTAAAATAGTCCAAGGATATTCAATGAAATAGCCAATAAAATCAAGAAAAGAATGTTCATTTTTTACCTTCTGAAAACCCAACCAATAGTATCTTAACCAGGCTGTCGCGTTTATTGCTTCTCCAGCGAATGGTCGAAATGAAAATAGAAATATCTTTTATATTATTTTTTCTTCTTCTTTTTTTCTTGCGTTAGACCGAAGCAATAACAAAGGATAATGCCGTGAGGCTAATTGAGCTTTCGTGATTACAGTCGCGACAATGGATTTTATAAAGCACCGTATTAATGTTTCCCACGCGTTATGCATTGGCTGCACCATATCATATTTACAGTAATTCCACAAAAATAATGAGTATATTTTTAATTTTTATGGCTTATTATTACACTGCTGTAAATTTTGCCATAAGTCGCCTGTGCAAGTTATAACTGTATGCTTGTTTTCGAAAAACTGAACTATTCTATCTCTTTGCACAACCAAAATATCCTACGTACACAAGTCAATACATATAAAAAAAATATTGTTTCAGGTTATTCCAAATTCTCACCATAGACTGCACAGCTAAAACATCAGCAATAAACGATTATGGTCCTACCATTTATTTATCAGTACCTCAGCAATGTACAAACAGTGTCAAAATTTTCCAGTTTTCCACTAAATTTACTCCATACCACATCATAAAAAGCGAGAACATTAAACAAATAGCATCTTTCAATATTGGGCCACGATCATTTCTGGCAGTTGCCGGAAAACAACCAGGAATCTATAAATTCACGAAAAATGGATTGAAAAAAGAAGAAATTAGTATTAAACTACCAGAAGTATCGAACTTTTTACCAATACCAGTTAAAAACTATCGTCAAGATGTGATGTTAATAGTGCAATATGATATAGACCACAGCACACACGTCAATAACATTGTGAGAATTCTATTGTATTCTGATGGTGTTTTTAATGTCCATGATGAGGTTCCTTGTATGGCTTATGGCGAAGAAACCCATGGTATCTCTTGTATTGTTGATGAAGAGTGGGACAGTGGTATTTATGGGTCTGCTGTTGTGGCTGTTGGTAGTGTACTGGGTATTATTGTTGCAAGGCATGAAATGCATTCTGGACTGTTTATGTTTGATGGTGGATTAGTGGAAGTTGAACACCCGATGGTGCATCAGATGAAGAAGATTTTAGAACAGAAGAATAGATTAGATGTAAGTATTTTAAGTTTCAGTTCATTTACCCTAATGCTTTCTTTGCTTATTGAATAAGTAAAGAAACTCTACAAAAGTTCGTACTTTATTTATTTGTCATCATGAGCATGAAATTTACAATTGTTAAGATAAATTGTAGCGGAAGATGGTTTCATAACGCTTTCAGTCTAGCTCGTTTCAAAATTCAATTTTCTAAGCAATGTTAAATTTTTATAATACATTTTTGTTACAAAATATACATAAAATAATCAACATTTTTTCTGGTAATCTTAAAATTGGTCTTCTGACGACCTAGTCTGTTGCGATCAATTTCCAACTATCTGTTATCAATACTAACAAGTTTCTTCTGCTTCTATTCCCAAAACAATACTATTAGCTATATACAGGCTGTCCCAAATAACTTGTTAAGCATAGGGATCTAGAGAATGGTAATAGATACGATGTCGGTTAAATTAGGTTAAAGTTGCTGAATTAAAGAACCATTTGCACGATGTCTTTGTTCCCCAAAAAATACATAGATTACTAGATATGAACGAAAATGTAAATTTACCATTTATAATTTTTGTTCATAACTTCCAAAATTAAAATATTAAGTGATTTTGGTGTGCACATTCTTCAGGCACTTTTTCATGATAAATTTACACGAGACCTTAGCAACGCAGAGCACATGTGTTACTACTATGCTACACCGGTCAGCAAAACCAAAATTAAAAGTAGATATTATTGTATAACAGTATTTTATTAGTCTAGAATAAAGCAATATTTTATGAAAATAAATATTTTAATTTATAACAATTAACGAAAATAAAAAACTTACATTACAGTTTGTGCCCTTCCAATAGTATGTTTTAACACTCTCTGCAATAAATAATCTTGGTCTAATTGTTTGAAAAATTCTGATAGTAAATAGTTCGTCTTTTTAACGATGTCTTTGTTTTTCTAAAAAAATACATAGGTTACTATACCTTTTACAGTATGATTTCACACTCATGAAATATAATTTCACATTAACGAAAACTGATTTCACACTTATGAAATATGATATCACATTAACGAAACCAGATTTCTCACAAATGAAATATAATTTCACATTAACGAAAACTGATTTCACACAAATGAAATATAATTTCACATTAACGAAAACTGATTTCACACAAATGAAAACTGAATTCACATATACGAAAATTAATTTATCTGGTGTGAAATTAATTTCAACAAATGAATCAGATTCAAAGGTTTCTTATTCCTTATAATATTAAATATACTTTTTAATTATATTACATTTTAATAAGGTCTTCTTCACGCAATGATGCAGCATAATATCGTTCAACATGGTTTGCATATCCAAGAAGATGTTGTTGTGAAATCTCTTGAATTGCCACATTAGTAATTGCTTCCAAAATACGCATTCGAAATTCTGAAATGGTTGGTGCTTGTTTGTTAATACGTGTATTATTCAATATGTCATGGATTCTGCCCTGAATATGTCGTTTTACTGTTGGTTTAAAAGAACTCCACATCAATTCAATTGGATTAAGTAGGTAAGAGTACGGAGCAAGACGCACTATTTCTATGTCTTCTCCTGGTCTAAGTACACTCTCAAGATTTGAATGGACAGGTGCGTTATCAATAATAAATGTTGGATGTTGAATTCCTTCATCATCACATGTTCCTATTAACTGACGCAGCCACGCTTTGCAGTCTTCCGCTCTGTAAGAACCACGTCCGTGCTCAAACGCCAAAACGCGTACTGAACTTATTGCACCAATGCAATGAAGGTTGCTTCCTTTACTTGTCGGTATGACTATTCTTGCTCTATGACCAATTTTTGGCCTACCTTCCTTTCTGCGGCATTATAGGTTGAAATTAGTTTCGTCATTCCAAATTAATGTTCGACCATTTTGCAAAATTTGGTCAACATAATTTCATCGCTTTTCTTTATTTTCGTTGGAATTCATATTTCCAATATGTGGCCTAAGAGCTTTGACCGAAAATAATTTAGCATCCAGCCAGTTTTTGATAGTGTTACGGCAAACACGAACTTGGAATTTGTTATTAACACGATCACATATATATTTTAATGTTAACATGCAATCTTCCTCAATCCATCTTCAATTATTGGCGTTTTATTTTGTAGAGGCATTACCACCTTTGTTTTTAGGAAGAACTTCCCCATTTTTTATCCATTCATAGGCTGTACGTATATTCGCACCTAATGCATTTGATATTTCTTTCCAATCTTTGTCTTATTCACAAGCTTTAATAATCCTGGTTCTGTCATTTGACGAAATTTTATTATATTTACCACGAGCCATTTTATTAACTGTTATTCAAGTTATGCCTAGGAGTATTATTATTAGTGTTTTGTTTTTCATCATTTCTTTTGTGTGAAATCAGTTTTCTTTAATGTGAAATTATATTTCATTTGTGTGAAGTCAGTTTTCTTTAATGTGAAATTATATTTCATTTGTGTGAAATCAGTTTTCGTTAATGTGAAATTATATTTCATAAGTGTGAAATCAGTTTTCGTTAATCTGAAATTATATTTCATAAGTGTGAAATCATACTGTAAAAGGTATAGATATGAATGAAAATGTAAATTTTCCGGTTTATAATTTTTGCTCATAACTTCCAAAATAAAAATATTAAGTGATTTTGACGTGCACTTTCTTGAGCCACTTTTTCATGTTGAATTTACAGAGATTCTAATTTTTAGGGTTTTGTAGGTATGACCAAAAAACCCTTATACCGTTATTTTGTCGTCTGTCTGTCTGTCTGCTCGGTAAAAATTGTAAACCTAGAGATTGAAATATGGCATGCTTATACAACTCTTTGACCCGCACATAGGAAAAATACTAAAACAACTAAAAAACATATCCCAAGAAAAATATAAACAAAAATGTGCTCATCGAAAAAAAAAATAAATAAATAAAATAAATAAATACTGAGTAGGGTATCAAATGAAAGCCCTTAATACGTGGATTAACACCCTGTAGTTCAGATGGTTTAAACTAAAAATCTGAAAAAAATTCTAAGTAATGTACATTGGTGTAATTCTGACTAGGGTATCAAATGAAAGTCCTTGGTATCAGACTATATTTTCGGAAAATAACGCATTTTTGTGTTTTTTAGTTGACGATGTACAAAAGTTATAGTTATGTAACACACTATACTAGAAGGCGTATCCTGATCTAATGGTTAGCTTGCTCGCTTGCTACGCAGCAAACTAGGGTTTGCTCCCGGGTAGAGGAGACAATTTTATTTTTTGGTTTTTTTTTCCATTTTTATTTTGTTTAAATTATTTTGTCAAAATTCTAGTTATATTTTGGCAAATGATGCGTTTAATTTTTAAGAGCGTAAATTTAATAACCAGTTGAATTGTTGGTGTTATATTTTCATTCTATGTGTCATGTATACGAAACCAGAGGGGGAGGGGGCTTATAATATGACTTAAAACAACTAATGGAAGCCATAGGCGCAATTTTCAAAATCTTAATGAACCTTAAAAAAAATACTGCACATACTGAGAAACTAAATAATGGTATTAGGTATTCGAATTAAAATTATCAAAAAAATATTTTAATATAAGATTTGTTTTTAAAGGTCTTAGATAAACAGATGATAAATTATTTTAAAAATATCGTTTATTTTGCAGACATCCTTAAAATGGTCCCCTAATGCGCCAACTTTGGTCTAATTTAAGCGACCTCGTATCTCTTATTGTTCTCGAGATCCCCATGCTTAACAAGTTATTTGGGACATTCTGTAAATATATATATATATATATGTATATTTTTCTCAATCGGTCGTCAAATTATAAAATATATTGGTCAATTAATAAGAGACGTTTCGACTACTCAAGCGTAGTCATCTTCAGTCTACAATAAAATAATACAAAATAAAAATATAAATAATACAAAATAAGGTTAAAATATAGTAAAAAACAATATAAAAAAAAACAATATTCAGTAATGTAATGTACTAAAATAAAAAATTAAGTTAGCTTACCAACGAGGTGTGAAGGACGTACACACATGTCTAAACAGAAAAAACACAGTCCGGTAGTAATGGAAACATGTCAAAGGCAGGAACATTCGCATAAATCAAAAAACTAGACTTTGAAAAAGTCAATCAGTGACGTATAACATGTACTTAAATTTTGTGTGTCGCTACGTTAGTTGACGTTATTATGGAAGGTATTTTGAACATATAGCATTTCCGAGATAAACCTTTTTCCACTATGTTTCTCAATGTCTAATATTTGCACTTGATTGTAGTCCAATTTATGGTTGCTTTTGTTGGCATGAATAGCCAAACCGGTGTTTTGTGGCTTAAGCCTGGTGTCGCTTTTATGTTGAGTAAGCCTACATTTAAGAGCATGACTAGTGGTGCCAACATAAATTTTGCTACAATCAGTGCAGGGTATTGAGTATACGACATTGGCTTTTGATGTTTTCTCAATCTTTGATTTTAAGTTAGTGAAGTTTTTCCTGTTATTGTTACCATTGGAGTAAGCAACTTTGAGGTTATGTGTACTCAAAATTTTGCTGTAACCATGTGATGATTTATTCACGTATGGAACAGAAACATAACTTAGACTTTCATCATTCTTTGGTCGTCGAGAGCCAAAAGTTTTATTTTACTACATATATATATTAATAAAAAGGTATTTTATGAATAATAAGACATGATTTTATTGATCAATTAATACGTCTCGCACATCATATGATATATTTTCTACTATTATATTTACATAAAACAATATGCCTTAGCAACGATATAGCACACCACTATCGTTAATAAGTGTAAATGTTGCATAGTTATATTTTCGCTAACGCGGCCAGACTGACATGCGGAACGTTCTCGAGACGCAACTGTATTCTTCACACCATTAACAGCATTGTTGTTATCAGCAACAGCAACCTGCATATAACCAGTGGTCTGCTCCATATCAACAACAGCATCCTGCATACCAGGATCTTCATTCTTGAGCTGGTCCACCATTCATCTTCTACTGCATCTTGAAAGTCTTCCCCTAATTCATAATCTGTAAATAAAGCAATTTAGGCGCAGAATTGATCTTTCACTAAATCAACCATGCAGCAATATCAATTAGTTAAAATGAATATTTGCTTACAACCAAACCTTCCAATAGCAAAGTATAAATCGTGATCTGAAAGTTTAGAGACTTTTTGTTATCATTTCATTTCTCTACCACGAACTGAGTGACTAGATCAACAAGCTCAGAAACTCAGTAACTATCTATTAGTTTCCTTCATTACAGATTGTCTACAGTACAACAAGCTCAGAGACCGTCTATTCGTTTCTGCACACACGGTGCTTTATCATCATCATCATCAGCCCGTCGCCATAGCTCACCATCTGCCACCATGGTTACAGAGCTATTACCGGACTGATGCCACTGGCAGCGGCTTGTCTTGCGGTAAACAACAAGCTTTCAACTCTCAACTCATTATCTATTATATATCTCAGTTTATTTTGCTATTCCGATCCCAGTGATCTGTCGTTTCTCTTTTCCAATAAACGTCCAACTTTAAAACTCAAATCTCGAAACTCAGATCTTAATTATCAAATCTCAAATATCATAACTCAGATATTAAATCACAAATATCAAAAACAAAATCTCATATTTTGATGTCTCAAGTATTAAAACTCAGTTATTAAAATCTGAAATATTAAATTTCAAATCTAACTTTTACTCATTATGGCTAACACGTGCCATATGATTTAACCAAAACAATAAAACGCCTCTTACCATTTTAGTCGTCAACAATCTAACCAGTTACCTTCATACAATGTGTTTGTTAATAACAAAGTAACGCTCGTTCATCCTGATAATTTTTAGAGATCTGCTTTGGATAATTAATCCTGACGTTCTCAGTGTTAAGATTCTACATTTTTCAAAAAATTTCACATTTCAAATTTATTCCAATAAGTGTCATTTCCTTTCCACCAATATAATGGTTGCATTAAAAAATTTTTTTTTAATATAGCACTTATTTTATATTTCTTGTGGGTGATAGGCCAATCGCACATCTGATATTAATAAAAAGATATTTTATGAATGATAAGATATGATATATATATATATATATATATATATATATATATATATATATATATATATATATATATATATATATATATATATATATATATATATATATATTATATATATATATATGGCACGTGTTAGCCATAATGAGTGAAAGTTAGATTTGAGATTTAATATTTCAGATTTTAATAACTGAGTTTTAATACTTGAGACATCAAAATATGAGATTTTGTTTTTGATATTTGTGATTTAATATCTGAGTTATGATATTTGAGATTTGATAATTAAGATCTGTGTTTCGAGATTTGAGTTTTAAAGTTGGACGTTTATTGGAAAAGAGAAACGACAGATCACTGGGATCGGAATAGCAAAATAAACTGAGATATATAATAGATAATGAGTTGAGAGTTGAAAGCTTGTTGTTTACCGCAAGACAAGCCGCTGCCAGTGGCATCAGTCCGGTAATAGCTCTGTAACCATGGTGGCAGATGGTGAGCTATGGCGACGGGCTGATGATGATGATGATAAAGCACCGTGTGTGCAGAAACGAATAGACGGTCTCTGAGCTTGTTGTACTGTAGACAATCTGTAATGAAGGAAACTAATAGATAGTTACTGAGTTTCTGAGCTTGTTGATCTAGTCACTGAGTTCGTGGTAGAGAAATGAAATGATAACAAAAAGTCTCTAAACTTTCAGATCACGATTTATACTTTGCTATTGGAAGGTTTTGTTGTAAGCAAATATTCATTTTAACTAAACTACATTCACAATAAACGTGAGATGACGTCACACTTGGTTTATTTAAGTACCAACGTTATGATATGTTTTAATCAACATCAATCCATAACTCAGTTAGTACATTTATTTATTAAATGTTGGTATTTTTATACAATGTTGTCGATTTTAAATTGGATAGTTCAATCGTTATTTTGACGTCAGATTGACGTTTAGTGAGAAATTAAGTGAGGTTATATTTTATACTTTTTAAATATATTTGTAATTTAAAAGTAAAAATGCCCAAAGCTCTTAGTAGCCGTGCTCAAAGGATGGTTTTGTCTCTTATTAATTATTTTGAAAGAGAGCGAGACAATGGTGGACCTTTAATGGATGTGAAATGTGTCAGAGATGTGAGTAAATATAAAATTTAGTTTATATGTATGGTCTTTTCACTTGAATATATTTCTACAAATAATTGTTAATTAACTTTTTAGAGAGTTGCAGCTGCTTTAGATGTCAGTATTTCTAAAATAAATAAAATGGCAGTACAACAAGCAAGAAATGAAACTGTCAGTAGCCCAAAAAAGAAACGAACACGTACTAAATCTGTTGTAGAATTAGACAATTTTACAACAGTTGGGATACGTAATGTAATTTATGAGATGTACCGTAATAGTAAGGACATAACATCTCTACGTGAGGACTCTTAATAAATTAATTTTATTTTAGGAGAGCATGTTACTGTCGACACTATTAATATAAAATTACATGAAAGGAGACTGTATGATGGTGGAAAGACTTCCCTTTGGAAGATTTTAAGAAATATAGGTTTTAAATATAAAAAGGACGATCCAAGACGTGGTCTAATGGAACTTCCCCAAATTGTTCAATCAATATCAAATTTTAGCTGTATTGTAGCAACAGTTTTCGAGATATTGGTTGTTAATTTTTAAAAATTGCAATGTACCTTACTAAACTACCATTTCTAACAGAGCGATTGAAACCAAAATTTAAGTGTTTTTTAAAACTCATAAAAGAGTTGTAGATATCAAATTTTAGCTTGATCGTACCAATAGTTTTCGAGATATTGGTAGAGTAAATTTTTAAAAATTGCAATGGTACCTTAGTAAACTACCATTTCTAACAGAGCGTTTGAGTCCAAAATTTAAGTGTTTTTTAAAACTCATAAAAGAGTTGTAGATATCAAATTTTAGCTTGATCGTAGCAACAGTTTTCGAGATATTGGTAGTTAATTTTTTAAAACTGCAATGGTACCTTAGTAAACTACCATTTCTTACAGAGCGATTCAGACCAAACTTTAAGGGTTTTTTAAAACTTATAAAAGAGTAATAGATATCAAATATGATGGGTGATATTTCTATAACGTACTTTTATCTGTATATTGTGTTTGTATATTTTAAAAGGTTTTATAATTTGTAATGTAAGTGAACAAAAACAATATTTAATTTTGTATCTTGGTCGATAAACAAATATTATATATGATTAATAAAATATGTTCTATTTACATTTGTTACGTTCTGTTTTTTTTGTAATTTTAACCTACAGGTCTGTTACGTAGAACGGTTTATTATCATCGAAAATTAATTTTAGCACACTCATGAAATTTACACTTGCAGCTAGCGGCAATAAACTGTTTGACTGGAAATAATATTTGAATATTCATTATTCGAAACAAAATTGTATCTAACATCTGAAATTCAAAAATTTCTATTCGAATAATAAAAAATTTGACTCTTTATCATTGCTTTCCGATATCATTTAGTGGGTTCAGGAATCAAGCTCGGAGCGTTCGAGAAAAGGTCTAAAAGGGTTTATTCGAGCGGTCTGGAGTTAAACAGTGTGACTCGGAACACTCCGCGTTTGCTTCCCGAACCCGCTGTGTCAATGTGACACCAGGCGAAAAATTAAAGTAAATTGTATTAACAGAACACGACACATTTCTAAAAACAAATACTTCTGATGATTCTTATACACTGAAATTTATTTATTTTTTTTTAAAATACTACATTACACACTTAATATAATATAAACCATAAATTTCGCGACAAATCGGGTAGAAAGAACTGCTGTGCATCATAATTTACATTAATTCTTTTCCTCCATAGGAAATATTGGTTTTCAATATATTTTTACAAGTTGTTCGATATAACCTAACTTTTTTTGACACTTTACGAATTGGCAACAAGGTGAGTTTTTCAAATGTGACGTCATTTCAGAGTTACGGTAAATGGAGTTTAATTGATATTGCTGCATGGTTGATTTTGTGAAAGATCAATTCTGCGCCTAAATTGCTTTATTTACAGATTATGAATTAGGGGAAGACTTTCAAGATGCAGTAGAAGATGGATGAATGGTGGACCAGCTCAAGAATGAAGATCCTGGTATGCAGGATGCTGTTGTTGATATGGAGCAGACCACTGGTTATATGCAGGTTGCTGTTGCTGATAACAACAATGCTGTTAATGGTGTGAAGAATACAGTTGCGTCTCGAGAACGTTCCGCATGTCAGTCTGGCCGCGTTAGCGAAAATATAACTATGCAACATTTACACTTATTAACGATAGTGGTGTGCTATATCGTTGCTAAGGCATATTGTTTTATGTAAATATAATAGTAGAAAATATATCATATGATGTGCGAGACGTATTAATTGATCAATAAAATCATGTCTTATTATTCATAAAATACCTTTTTATTAATATATATATGTAGTAAAATAAAACTTTTGGCTCTCGACGACCAAAGAATGATGAAAGTCTAGGTTATGTTTCTGTTCCATACGTGAATAAATCATCACATGGTTACAGCAAAATTTTGAGTAAACATAACCTCAAAGTTGCTTACTCCACTGGTAACAATAACAGGAAAAACTTCACAAAATTAAACTCAAAGATTGAGAAAACATCAAAAGCCAATGTCGTATACTCAATACCCTGCACTGATTGTAGCAAAATTTATGTTGGCACCACTAGTCATGCTCTTAAATGTAGGCTTACTCAACATAAAAGCGACACCAGGCTTAAGCCACAAAGCACCGGTGTGGCTATTCATGCCAACAAAAGCAACCATAAATTGGACTACAATCAAGTGCAAATATTAGACATTGAGAAACATAGTGGAAAAAGGCTTATCTCGGAAATGCTACATGTTCAAAATACCTTCCATAATAACGTCAACAAACGTAGCGACACACAAAATTTAAGTACATGTTATACGTCACTGATTGACTTTTTCAAAGTCTAGTTTTTTGATTTATGCGAATGTTCCTGTCTTTGACATGTTTCCATTCCTACCGGACTGTGTTTTTCTGTTTAGACATGTGTGTACCTCCTTCACACCTCGTTGGTAAGCTAACTTAATTTTTTATTTTAGTACATTACATTACTGAATATTGTTTTTTTTTTATATTGTTTTTCACTATATTTTAACCTTATTTTGTATTATTTATATTTTTATTTTGTATTATTTTATTGTAGACTGAAGATGACTACGCTTGAGTAGTCGAAACGTCTCTTATTAATTGACCAATATATTTTATAATTTGACGACCGATTGAGAAAAATATACACATATATATATATATATTTACAGAATGTCCCAAATAACTTGTTAAGCATGGGGATCTCGAGAACAATAAGAGATACGAGGTCGCTTAAATTAGACCAAAGTTGCCGCATTAGGGGACCATTTTAAGGATGTCTGCAAAATAAACGATATTTTTAAAATAATTTATCATCTGTTAATCTAAGACCTTTAAAAACAAATCTTATATTAAAATATTTTTTTGATAATTTTAATTCGAATACCTAATACCATTATTTAGTTTCTCAATATGTGCAGTATTTTTTTTAAGGTTCATTAAGATTTTGAAAATTGCGCCTATGGCTTCCATTAGTTGTTCTAAGTCATATTATAAGCCCCCTCCCCCTCTGGTTTCGTATACATGACACATAGAATGAAAATATAACACCAACAATTCAACTGGTTATTAAATTTACGCTCTTAAAAATTAAACGCATCATTTGCCAAAATATAACTAGAATTTTGACAAAATAATTTAAACAAAATAAAAATGGGAAAAAAACCAAAAAATAAAATTGTCTCCTCTACCCGGGAGCGAACCCTAGTTGGCTGCGTAGCAAGCGAGCAAGCTAACCATTAGATCAGGATACGCCTTCTAGTATAGTGTGTTACATAACTATAACTTTTGTACATCGTCAACTAAAAAACACAAAAATGCGTTATTTTCCGAAAACATAGTCTGATACCAAGGGCTTTCATTTGATACCCTAGTCAGAATTACACCAATGTACATTACTTAGAATTTTTTTCAGATTTTTAGTTTAAACCATCTGAACTACAGGGTGTTAATCCACATATTAAGGGCTTTCATTTGATATCCTACTCAGAATTTATTTTTTTTATTTTTTTTTTTTTTTTCGATGAGCAGATTTTTGTTTATATTTTTCTTGGGATATGTTTTTTAGATGTTTTAGTATTTTTCCTATGTGCGGGTCAAAGAGTTGTATAAGCATGCCATATTTCAACCTCTAGGTTTACAATTTTTACCGAGCAGACAGACAGACAGACGACAAAATAACGGTATAAGGGTTTTTTGGTCATACCTACAAAACCCTAAAAATTAGAATCTCTGTAAATTCAACATGAAAAAGTGGCTCAAGAAAGTGCACGCCAAAATCACTTAATATTTTTATTTTGGAAGTTATGAGCAAAAATTATAAACCACAAAATTTACATTTTCATTCATATCTATACCTTTTACAGTATGATTTCACACTTATGAAATATAATTTCAGATTAACGAAAACTGATTTGACACTTATGAAATATAATTTCACATTAACGAAAACTGATTTCACACAAATGAAATATAATTTCACATTAAAGAAAACTGACTTCACACAAATGAAATATAATTTCACATTAAAGAAAATTGATTTCACACAAAAGAAATGATGAAAAACAAAACACTAATAATAATACGTAGCTAAGACCAAAAAAATTAATTAAATATATATATATATATATATACGAGCTGTTTCGTTCACGGCCAGCCCCTATGTTGCTGGTTCAAAGGTGAATAAAATAATAGATTGTTTCATTCGTGTCAAGTTCTTTCTACATGCTAAGAATTATTTAAAAACATGATTATTTATTTTATAATCAACTTAATTGAACTTGTAGCAGAGTACTCTGCTACTAATTAATATTATTTGCTAATAATTTTATAAATCACAAAGCAATATTTTAAACTAATATTATTAGACTAGACCTAATAATATTAGACTAATATATTTTGTGAAATAGGCCCCAGGCGCCCATCTGACTTCGATAAAATCATTGATGAAATGCAAATTTATTAAAGTAGTGTAGGTTAAGGTCGTTTATAGGAGTCTTAAATAACTAAATATGTTTTCGTTTTAATACTATGATTTCAGGAAATAATAACGGAGCAACAACGTAAAATATTTACAATGAGAGAAATAATGGAAGATAAATCAGAACCATATAGTAAAGAAAATTTTGTCCAAGAACCTTTAAGAATATCTTTGTACCCATTTGAAGAAAACAGATTCAAAAGACATTTTAAATATTCTTCGGAGATTGATCAAAAGTTACAAGATGTCGCAACTGAAATGAGTGAATTGAAACAAAGAATATTGAAGAAAAGAACTGCTGTTGTGAACGGTCGTAATATTAAAAATTTGGTTGTGAATGGGAAAATAGAAGTAAATGGAAAAACAAATATCGATAAATTGAAAGTTAGAATGTTAAATGGAGAAGAAATTAAAGATATGTTAAAAGAATGTGTCAGGTAAACATAATTAATAATTTAATATTAAAAATATGCGGCTCCGTGGTTGTCTACATAGCACGCGGACGTGGGTTGAATCCGAGACACCATATAATATATTATGTATTTTATAAGGTTGATAATACATTTAAGAAGTTAGTTAATAAATGTCAGGTATTTTTGAAGTAGTTCTTAATCAAGATTTGTATTGGTATATAATAGATTAAACTTAAATGTAAAAAATCAGCTGTGGTCACCACATGACCGACCGCCATCACAAAGTACTTGTATAAAATACATTCTAGCAGCAGAGTAGAAATAACTGGACCTAATATTTTCTAACAGAGATATTATTTATCATGATCATGGAAACGTTACATATAAGTATGAAAAAATATATACTCAAAATTTTTCGTTTTATCATAAATTGTCTCAAATAAAAGTTATTAGTTATTGCATTTATAGCAACTTTTCTTAAATAAATTTTTTCGAAATATTTTTCTGTTGCTAAATATTCGCAAAAATCTTAAAATCGACGCGAGTAAACTCCCATTTCTTCTTGACGGACAGACAGACAGACAGACATCATGCTAAAAATAGTCAAAACGTTATGTAGGGACCTCAATTCGTGGAGATCCATCGAAATCTCGGAATGTCAAAATCGGTATAATCCCAATACCTCCCTTATACGAGGTCTGTTCAAAAAGTATCGCGTATTTTGAATTTTCGCTGGTTACGTATATTCGATTATCGATTTTTGTGGCGTTATGTTGGTACTCATGTCTCTCACTTATGCCGACAAGTTCGGTCATTTTGAATGTTCAATTAATTTTTGACAGTTGCTTTGCTTGCACGTGTTTTGGCTCGTCTTCGATTTTTGCCTATACCAAAAAATCGATCAAAGAATCTGTATCAAATTTTGTGTAAAAAACAAAATTAAGTGCGCGGATGCATTCCGAATGTTGACTGTGGCATATGGTGATGCTACCTTGGACCAAAGCAACGTTTATCGGTGGTACAAAATGTTGTCAGAGGGCCGAGAAGATGTGAACGACGAAGAGCGTGCCGGACGCCCGAGCACGTCGACAACAGACGAAAACATTGATGAAGTGAAGAAAATAGTATTGGCCAATCGTCGAATCACCATTAGAGAAGTTGCTGAGGACCTAAACATATCGATTGGCTCATGTCAATCGATTTTTACCAATGATTTGGGCATGAGACGGGTCGCCTGCCCACACATCGTTGCTTGTGCGCGAATTTTTGGCCAAAAACAACACACTAATAATGCCGCAGCCACCGTATTCCCTAGATCTGCCCCCCTGTGACTTTTTCTTATTCTCGAAACTGAAGAGGCTCATGAAAGGACGACGCTACGCTACGAGTGAGGAGATAAAGACGGCATCGAAGGAGGAGTTGAACAAGATCACAAAAAATGATTTTTTCAAGTGCTTCGAGGATTGGAAAAAACGTTGGCACAAGTGTATAATATCTGGTGGGGATTACTTTTAAGGGGACAAAATAGATATTCATGAATAAATAAATAATTTTTGAAAAAACACAAAATTCGCGATACTTTTTGAACAGACCTCGTATATGTTGGCGGTCGGTAAAAAGATAATAGATTTTACGCGTTTGGCTTCAGCAAAGTTATCAATAATATCATCAATTTTTGTTTGTTTCTGTTCTTGGTCTTGATTGATAATAAATTAACGAATTTAAAATAACAAATTTGAGAAGATAGGTCCCCTTCATTGGCGTATCAAAAGCTTATGAAACCCAGGGCGCATTTTGTTTGGCATCCCTTACTTCATCCATAAATATTCTAAAGTTAACTAATTCCACATATGTATATTAAAGTCAGGTTTTTTTAAAAAATATTTTTGACAAATCAAACATACGTATCAAATATACAAAATGAACAAATTAGACAATCTTGTTTGACTCACTGTCGAACGAAAATGCATTTATATTACCTTTAGTTTCAAAAAACTTGAATTAACGGTGTAATGAACATGTATATTGTTCAGAAAAATCTCAAACAGGGGGACAAGTTTGGCAAAGATTCACAAAATTTCCACTTAACAATAAATTGTAGATTTTCTAATGTTGTCCATGTTGTCCATGTCCAAGGCTTTGTAAGTATTAATTTTGGTCTTCGAAATCTTTTCTAACGGTCCGGGGAATCACAGTGAACAGTGCTATTGCTGGTGATTTAACGGAACGATACAGGTTTAACAAAAGCACGGAAACCTTGCTTTCAATCAAATTAAGTCACAGTTTCAAGAAAACTAACTATATGTATGTGATAGCACAAACTATAACCTTTTCACGATGTTTCCTCATCTGAGTAGACTATGATATTGTTTTGTCAGTTGTTAATAATTTAATATTAATTAAATATATTTCCAGCGTCGCTGCTTATAGAAAGCTACAAGAATGATATTTTAGAATTAAGATTATTAGAATTGTTTTATATTTTGTGAATTTTATTTTATTTTCACATGTCTAGTTATATTTCATGGCTGCCAACAAAAATGCCACCCTAGCATGGCCTAATCAGAGGAGGAAACATTGTGGAATTATAGACATACAAATTTCATTTAATGCAAAGGTAGAACAAGTTATATCTCTTCTCCTGGCCACACCGATTGCAGCATCAACATAATTTAAATAAATTTATAATAATAAATATACATTATGATTTTAAATATAATTTTTCAAAAAGTAGTTTTTTAAATTAAAAATATATGTTGTAGCAGTATTAAATGTATAAGAATTTCAAATAGTGTGATATATTGGGTTGCCCGGAAATTTTGTGCCGATTTTTCAGGAAAATTCAAAGGCATTACTTTTATATATCGATATATATATATTTATTTAATTATGCATGCACCATTTTGATCTGCAACCTTTCTCCATCTTTTACACAACTAAAGGATTCCATCCTCCCAGAATTCCTCAGTTTTTTCGGCGAAAAACTTTTCAAGGTGGTTTTTTACGTCAATTAAAGAATTAAAGTTCTTGCCGTTTAGAGAATTTTGCAAAGAGCTGAATAAGTGAAAATCAGAAGGTGCAATGTCTGGTGAATACGGTGGGTAGGGTAGCACATCCCAGCCTAACTCCAACAATTTTTGTAGGGTAGTTAAAGAGACATAAGATCTGGCATTGTCATGGTAGAACACGACACCCTTCTCATTAGTTAATTCTGGATGTTTTACTTCAATCGCTGTCTTTAATTCATCCAGTTGCGAGCAATACTTGTCTGAATTTATCGGCTGGTTGTTCGGTAGGAGCTCATAATACAGGATTCCTTTTCAATCCCACCAAACACAGAGAATGATTTTCTTCGGATGAAAACCGGATTTCAGAGTGGGTAATGGTGGTTCATTTCGCTTACTCCAGGATATTTTTCGTTCAAAATTATTCTAAATGATCCATATTCATCACTCGTCACTATTTGCTTCAAAAACGGTATGTTTTCTTTGCGTTTGTACAGCGAATCGCAGCTGATGAAAATGCAGTATATCAATTTGTTTTCCTTTAAATTGTGCGGAACTCATACATCGTAAAGGTTATGTAACCAAGCTTCAAAAAATGCTCGTGGATGGTGGTTCTTGATATTTTAAATATCTCTGCTAATTCACATGTCGTGTAGTGGGGGTTATTCTCGATCAATATCTTAATTTGGTCATCACTGGTTGAGGGTCTGTCCGAGACTTCTTGGTCTTTGAGGCAGAAATCACCTGCTCTAAACTTAGTAAACCACTTGCGGTCTTTCAGCTAAAGTACTTTCTCCATAAACACTTATATCTTATCTACTTGTGTGACATTTTTGCTTTTCCGGTAATAGAAAAGCATGAAATGTCTAAAATGCATCTTCAACAGGAAAAAACTGACGTAAATAAATCTATCTTAACCAAACTTCTTCCTAAAGATGGTTAAAATATCATCTTTCAGAATATGTACACAAGTCATTTGTTTTTAACAATTGTGATATATTTTGTGGCATAACCCTTAACCTTCTAGGGGTTAAGGGATAATTATATATCACAAATTAATAGATAAAATATGTAAATTTAAATATGTATGTACATTTTTATTTTGTAAAGATGTGAGTATAATAAATATAATAATAATTCAAACTAGTATGGAGCCTACGTCAAATGATACTGCACTTGATGTGAACCGAGGCAGATTCAAATTGGCAGCGAGAATTGCGCGCTTAGCATGATACAGCTAATTTTTATAACAAATTTTTACGATAGAGCAAAATAGCTAAATACATATTTGTAGAATAGACTTTTAGCTACAATTTGCCGCATCGAACGCGAATAGCCATCACTTGGTTTATAAGATATCGTCCATAATTCATTTTGTGACCCAAAAAATTTCCTAAATATCTTAGAAATTTCGTATGAAATGGGTTATTAACTATTAACTCGATGTCGTAAATTATGAATTTGTTATCAAAATTGGGAAAAATTGCAATTCTGATAGATTTTTATCCAATTTCGAGACGATATACTCAATGAATCTTGTGTAAATCTGCGTATATTTTCATTTTGTTTTGGTTCTTCCTAAATCTGTAGGACATATCCTTGGTTAGAATATGTGCGAAATTTTTAATTGAGGGGCGCTGAAATTAAGGTAGCGGCCGAAAAGTGTAAATTTCGAAAATGAATTATTCTAAATATATGAGGTATTTAAGATTATGCCCGAAAAAAAGTTCTTATTACAGTTCTTTTTACATAACAATGAGATTCATTACACGACAGTAAAGTTATGAATATCAGCGAATATATGAATCATTTTCGAAAGAATATTTTTAGGCCTCCATTAGAATCGTATTTAGTGCGTAGAAGTCTATATAATTTTGTGTTCTTTTGGACGGAGAGACACTTCACTGTTGTGTAATGAATCTCATTGTTATGTAAAGAATACATGTAATTATTTTTTGAAGCACAATACAATTTTAAATACAACATATCTTAAAAATAACTTCATTTTCGAAATCTGCGACTTCTAAATACCCGAGATTGATATACAACTTAGCAAATTAGACGTAAATAATAAAATTCCATTTTCGAGCATTATTTTGAAATTGGTTTCATTTGAGACCAGCTGCTGCGGACAAAGCTAACAAATAAATGTATTCCGTATATGCATGGAGCATCTTACTTAAATGTCATAATATGTAGCTGTTCCGACCGAATATGACAGATTTTTTATTTTATTTCGGGCAAATCCCGAATAATAACAAATCATATGCCTTTTTTTATATCATTTTTGTAATTTACAGATCCGAATTGGTCGAGATCGATAAAAAAGGTGTCGAAATAATACGAAGTTGAGTCTTTACACTTTTCAGCCGCTATCTTTAATTCGGCGCCCCGCAGAGAAATATTCTACAAATAATCTTGTAGCCAAGGATATGCCCTATAGATTCAGGCAGAATCGAAAAAAAAAAAAATAATAATAATAATAATATTTGCAGATTTGCAGTCATTGAGTATATCATAATGTCTCGAAATTGGGAAAAAAATCTTTCAGAATTGCAAATTTTCGCAATTTTGATAACAAATTTGTAATGTACGGCATTAAGTTAATAGAAAATGACCCATTGCTTACGAAATACGGTACGTTAGACATTTAAGAAATCACTGTTTTGGGTCCCGGAATGAATTATGGACAATGTCTTGTAAAGCAAGTGACGGATATTCGCATTCGATGCGGCAAATTGTAGCTAAAGATCCATTCTACAAATATGTATTTACCTATTTCGCTCTATCGTAAAAATTAGTTATCGTTATCGTACTTAGCGGGCTATTCTCGCCTCCATCCTGAATCTACCAAAATGATTTAATTTTTATAAAGAACACGTGTGCCAAATGACATTCCATTATCATCAACTGCAGTATCAACGTAAAATATGGTGCGTAGGCACTAGACTAAACATGCCTCAATACCATCTACCGAAAATCGGCACGAACTTTCCAGATAACCCAATATAATTGAGAAAATCTAGTAAAACGATTGGTTCTAGAAATTAATAATCTAGAGATGAACTATCTAGAAATGAACAATCTAAAACTGAACAATCGAAAAATTTACAAAATATGACTTACACCTCTTTACAATGTGCAGGTGATTGCTACTATTTGATCAATAAAAATAAATCTTCAGTTGATGACAATGACACCCCTTAATGAATGGCGAACCATATAGAATCAAAAGATGACGCACGGTATCCCCACAAAACGTAAACATTACTGTGGTCTCGTAAGCTTTGACTCTCTGTGAACTCTTGTAATAACGCTAAAGAAAATAAAACAAAAATCCAATTTCTTTATTTATTTAGTATTGGAGAGCTACAGTCCTGCAGCCCATATGAACCAGGCACTCGTAATTAATCCTCTTTTATTCTCATCACTTGACATATCCACTGTAATCGTCTGTCTGTCATTTCTTGTGTGATTATTATTATTGTTTTTGCAGAAAAAGTAATGGTTCCAGCCATAATATAATTGGTATGAAGATCTTCTCTAACGGTACGGTAAAGAATGTAACGTTCGTTACACTGAATAACATTAATGCAAGTAACATTGCATACTCGGAAGGAGAAGCTGTGAAGATAACAGGCAATTTAGTTTTCGATAATGTTCTAACGGTCGAGCACAATGTTACTACACCACCTAATGGATCTATAAACGATGTCAGATTACAGGATGAAGTGGTGCAGATGTATTCGGATAAAAATTATAAAAGTAAGAATGAAAAAATATATATATATATATTATATTTAATAATTTAGGATTGTGCATAATACTATGTGATTATGAGGTGAAATGTGAAACTTTTTCTCTTTTAGGGTTTTGTAGATATTACCAAAAACCCTTAAAACGTCACTCATAGATTTGTCTGTCTGTCTGTCTGTTCGGTAGAAATGGTGGCCAAACGGCTGCGCATATAAAGTTGAAAATTGGCATACTTATAAAACTCTTTGACCTACATATAGGAAAACCATATCCAAAACTATAAACAAATGTGTATTTAACGAAAAAATGAATATATATTTTTTAAATGTTGGGGTATCAACAATAAAGCTCCTTAATGCATAGATTATAAGATTTGATTTGAAAAATCAAATTTTTTATAGAATTTTTCCGAAAACGTGTCAAAGAACTGTTGTACCCTACCATATTTTCCAAAGGGATAAATTTAAAAATCTGAAAAAATTTGAATAATGTACATTGGTAGGAACCGGAATAGTTCAACATGAATTTCTGATCAGATTATTATTTCGAAAGTAGTAATCCACAGCATGTGACCTTGAGTTGAGCATGAACATGAAGTTGTCACCGACAAACTCTGATTAAGGACCAACAGTGACAGTTTTCTCCTCGAATCTTTATATTCCAATTCTCATCTGAAAATTCCAGCCGTAGCTGACTTTTTGTCAATACGTCATGACGCATAGCACTTCTTAGCTATTATGTAGATCCCTACCATCCTGTCACTGTCTTGTAGGCAGAGCCGTAGCAACGGCCTGGCATCGGGGCATTTGCCAGGGGCGCGAGGTTTGATGAGGGGCGCTATTGTGTTGATTTGATCATTGAAAGCATTGGAAGGTGAAGGCCTTTTTTAGGGTTTTGTAGGTATGACTAAAAAAACCTTATACCGTCATTTTGTTGTATGTCTGTCTGTGTATCTGTTCGGTAAAAATTTGAGAAATAGAGACTTGAAATTTGGCATGCTTATACAACTCTTTGACCAGCACATAGGAAAAATACTAAATCATCTAAAAAAACATATCTCCCTAAAAATCTAAACAAAAATGTGCTCATCGAAAAAAAAAAATAAAATAAATTCTGAGTAGGGTATCAAATGAAAGCTCTTAATACGTGGATTAACACCCTGTAGCCAGATAGTTTAAACTAAAAATCTGAAAAAAATCTAAGTAATGTACATTGGTGTGACCGGAATAGTACAACAGAAATTTTTGATCAGATTATGTTTTTTATTTTATTTTTATTTTATTTAAGGAGAACCAACAGCATAACAGCCAGTATAGGTTCCCACTGTTTACAGCCAATATACATAGTGGTACTATTCCATTTCCTGTACTATTAATATTTTTTATGCTATTTACAAAAATTAACTATTTAAATCTGTTAAGTATTCATCATTTAGAATTAAATATTTTCTGTTTTACTTAGCCGCTAGACACTCTGCGCAATTGTCACTCGCAGTCTGGGAGAGTGAGGGCGCTAAGCATTATATTCAGTGTTGTTATGTGTTTAGTACAGTAAAGACGTATTACAAAAATCCACACAAGTGTATTTATTTATTCAACATAACACCTCATAATAAGATTTTTACCAAATCACAACAAAATCTTCATTCGAAATATGCGATACCCTGTGATAAGTATCTATCTAATTTTGGTTTATTTTACATTTAGTTATTTCTCCGATCGCCGCTACAATATTGCCAATATTTTCATCATTTTTTTCAGGGACGCCCACAATTTCCACGTTGTTCGACCTGGCTCTCTGCTTGAAATCGCGTACTTTTTGTTTAAGTATTTCACATTCTTGCTGCAGAGGTTCAATAAGTTTAATTTTTTCATTATATGACTTCAAAATTTTTTCAAAATCATCTACTTTATTGCAGCAGAACTCGATGGATGATTGTAATTCCACTAATTTATTCAGGATATCAGAATTAGTGGGCTCAGTCTTCCTAATGGGCGAAACTGATGGGTTTACGTCCACATTACAATCGTCACAGATCCATTTCAGATTTTTATTGGAATCAAAAAATGCTTTCTCGGGAGATGACATATTTATACAGGCGTAATAAAAATATCTCCTGAATTTGAAACTACATTGAATGCCAGGTTTATTTCTCGACACGTTAACACTGCATTTATTACATTTGGAGTTCATGTTGATGGTTACGTCACGTTAACCCTTTACACGTATAAACTAAATTGAACACGAATTTTTTCAAAATATTTCTCAAATGTATAAAAAAATTGAATTATTTAACATAAAATCTTACTTTTACACAAATTTATTTAATATTTAATACTTTAAGCACTTAGTACTAAATTTTAAACACAACAATACTAGTATTGTTTTTTGTAAAAAACACAGTTAAAAAACTCAGTTTTTTCACTTTAAACGGAACCACTATAATAACGTGCATATACGATTGAACGATATAGTAAAACTCGAAAAATAACGATTTTTTTTGTGTTTTTGGGTTGATGATGTATCATCAAATATTTTCATTGAATCGCCACACGTTTTGACTAAACATTAAATGTAAAAAACAGGTGCTGTTTTATTGTGCAGCACTAAATTCCAAATGTGCAGCAGTAATTTAAATTTTGTGCAATATTATATAGAAATAAATTTTATGAAATTAAAAGAAAAATAGGCCTTTTGGTGTCATGACTGTCGACATTTTGAGTTATACTGATTTTAATATGCCAGAAATGGCAACCTCAATTTTGTGTGTTGTTCCGCCATGCAAGCTACCACGGCCTCTTGTGAATCTAACATTAACTAGGTTTTATAAAAATTCTACACTGCTTATCGATTTCCAACATGACTTACAAAAGCCATTAGTACCTTTGAGGATACTTCCATTTTTACGGACAGATCAAAATCCGGAACCACGACTGGCTGTGCGTTCGTTGTCTTTTATTCCGGCAGTAGTTTTAGTATCGTTTGGTCTCGCATAACGACTGTGTATACTGCTGAACGGTACACTATGTTCAAGGCCCTGTGTGTTGTTGTTTTTTTTTTTTTGCCAGAGCCAACTAGTTCAAGTTTTGTCTTGTCGGAATCGCTGAGCACTCGGGACAATATGCAGATTCATTGCATCCTCTTGTACTAAAGATCTGGTTGCTACTCTACAACCTGATTGCTCAGAATGCGAGGGTAGAACTGTTTTGGATTACGGAACATATTGGTATTAAAGGTAATGAAGAGGTTCATGTAGCTGCAAAAGCCGCCTCCCACAGACCTATAATTGACAGCATACAAACTTGAGATAGATTAAGGAAGATTAAGGATTCTTTCTGCAGGATTAACCGTAGAGGCCCCCATTATAATTGGCCCCTTTACAGGCTGCATCTGTTCACTTTTTCGAGCAAATTTTTCTAATTTATTTAGGTTTGTCTGTGCAAAAATTCTTTTATTTATTATGCAGAGAGGATTTTATTTGTTTATGTTGTATTTTTATTTATTATTTTTAATATATATTCTAGTCATTTAGATGGATTATGTTAGGCGCAAATAGCCATTGTTGCTGTGCGTCAAATATTATAACTAACAACATTTGTCAGATGTTTCCGGGTAATTTAAAAAAGATTAGATATCTTTATATTACGAACATCATTTAGTAATAAACAAAACAATGAACGTCATTCAATATCTTATGGACCACTTGTGCTATGGACCTATTATAAACGAGGCTTAATGCTTTGGTTGTCCGAGTCTGTGGTCGGTACTGCACAAAACTATGTAAATATATAAGTTAGTTGTAACCAACAAATACATTTAAAAAAATATAAAAAATTGTTGTCTGATACCCATTATTAAGTGATGTAGTGTTAATATTTTCACAATTAAAAATATGCCGTTGGATAGATAAAAATTCACTGCAATTTTTTTTGTGTATATTGTTATTCAGTTTATTTCAGATTGTTAGTTTTGAACGGCAACTTATAATATGTGGCGTTAAACCTACTGCTAAATGCAAAGGTGGGTGGTGCAAAGGTGGAGCATTTAGGTTCGATTCTAGTAGAGAGCGGTCTTTTGAATGTTTGCACACAGGCGGGTGGCAACTTCGCGGCGGCTCTGAATATAATTAAAAGCTGTTAAATAACTGCTAAATAAATTATTTCTAATCATTTAAGTTGTTTTTTATTGAATTATTTTTAGGACTACATTTTGAGAACATTAGAGCAATACATATCCACTGTAAGTTCTTAAACGGACAGGATATAACAACTACTATAGATGAGCGAATTAGGTCTTCTGGTGGTACTGCTGAAGGTATTATGACAGTGAATCAGCTAAATATTCCAAACACGTCACTTAAGGTTGTGAATGTAAATGGGGAATTATTTGAAGAACTATTAAAGAAAGTACATTTAGTGAATATAACCCAGTCATTTTTTGTACCAGGTGTTACTACTGTAATCGGAGTAAGTAGTTTTTCTATTAATTAAATTACTGTACAAAATATTTTAGTACTATTCATCTGTCTGCTTCTTCTTCATACTATACCCTAAATCAGTGTTTTATCACCGAGCTATCGCGGCGCCATGAAATGCCGTGTGTATATGAAAGTGCCACTACGAACTCTGTAGGGTAGCCAACCAGCGTAGCGTAGTGATAACACACGTGCCCTGTGTTGCTAAGGTCTTGGGTTCGAATCCTGGCATATAGAGACTTATCATAGAAAATCCAGAGCCAATAGACCTTTGATAATTTAAGTAATATTGACTTTATTATGTCCGAAATAGCAAGTTTAATTTAAACATTACAGTGTTTTATTTTGCTCTCTCTGTCTCTGTCTTTAAATTTACTTAATTGTTAATTATAAACCGTCACTACTGTTGTATGACGTGCGTAAAACAAATAGTTCGTCTACAAGTTATGTTATACAGTGACGCGATGTGCTGCGTGCTTTGGTAGCACCAATTGCTTATTGTATTGCGTCGATTGGCATTCTGTCGGGGTAACGGCCGATCTATCAGAGCTGCATACGTTTGCAGATAAAAGCTTGCGAAGTGTACGTTTGACTGCAGATATTTTTGTATTTTTATACTTAATTATTTTTAGTTTGTTGTGTGCTTGCAAAAATAGTGATTGTCAAATTCATTTAAAATTAAATTAATTTTTAAAGAATTTCAATAACAGAAGATGGATATAACAAATGCAAAAATAAGAACTGCAGGATATCGCAGTCTATACAGCACATAAAAAGTTAATTTTCTTCTACATATTTGACTAATACATATTAAATCATAAATAGTAATATTTCTATATTGTATATAATTTTATTTTTAAATGTATATGTAGTTAAAAAATATATGTCCATCATTTCAACAAATCAATAATAATGATTTTCTTTTTCAAAATAAAATCTCAATTGTACCTCTGGTTGCAGAACCTCCATTAGAGGTTTCTTCGAGCCGTCACTGTCCGGAACCAGGGTTGGCTGCGCTTTCGTTGTTTTGAATCCACGCTAAGAGTTTCAATATCGTTTGTGCTTCATATCGAGTGTGTACACTGTTGAGCTGTACGTAGCAGGACCTTGAATATACAAGGCACTGTGTCTTGCTTCTTCAGAGCAAAATGTTTGCCATCTTCTCGACAAATGAAATCACTGTATTTGTAAATAATTTGTGTAGAATAACAAATTTAAACATTATGTATTTTTGTTTGAATTTGATCAATTGAAAGACATAAGTAAAATCTGCGCGGAGAGATTATATAAAATATTTCATAATTAGGCAGATTTTATTTACGCTATTCAGTTGATAAAACTCTATCAAAAATTTATGTAAAGGCGATAGATTGTTCGTTGAGTCAGTTATATTATTTTTCTTAAATTCATTACTCTTTATGAATTATTTGCAAATACAGTGATTTTCCTTCGTAATAAGTGGAGGATCCTCTTAATATCTATTTAATGTAATATTTAGTTGCCTCTTTCCTTTATAGTTAGTGAATTATATTCATGTCACCAAGTTCTCCAATCATATTGATCTCCCCACACTCCATTACCCAGACCAGTTTCTAAATCTAAAGCCCAAAACTTCCCAAAGCACCTACGACCCAAAAAATAGGTCTTTAACGCATTTAAAAGAAACATCAGTGTTTAGTTTTTATATAGCCTTTATTAATCCTGAGAGTCGCATAATTGCAGTGAAAGATATAAGGTATCCCAAGGAAAAAGTTTGAGAAATGTTGTTCTTAGCTTCTCTTTTCCATGGCCTCGTCCACTTCATATCGTCAGGAATCATTTAGCCTTAACCTACAAAACCTGTATCCTTTAGCCCAGCAGTCGGCAATCATTAGATCGGGACCCAATTTTCGGTCGCGAATTTTGAAAAATGGGTCGAGGAAAATCATCTTCCGTTGGTAAAAAAAAAAAAATGTTTATAAAACCGAACGGATGTTGGTTACTAAATTTGTCGATTTCATATGTTTTGTAAAGAATTTATTGGGGTTTAAAATGTAATTACATTTGTTATTTCGTTTAGTTATTTGTTCTTTATAATACTGAGCATTAATCACATAAATTTAACGACTAACGTCTCCAACTCGTTTACTTGTCGATCTGGTAAAAGGTTTTGCATATGAGCTTTACCATGGGTCGTGTGATTTTTCAGCAATATTTTATGAATCGCGAGGTGAAAAAGGTAGCCGACCGCTGCTTTAGTCTACAAAATATTTCTTCCCTTTTAACTATAATGTTATATTTAATTATTACACAATTGATTATTTTCCATTTTATTTCTAGTATTAATGTTCATTTATTTTTTTAATTTTTTTTTCAGAATATGATAGTGAATAGAAATGCCAAAATCAAAACACTCAATAATTTGAAATATCCTGATGAATATTTATTTAAACACAATAAAACTTTCACAAATATAACTGGCAAAAAGACCTTTACTGGAAACGTTTCAATTGTGGAACTTGTTGTGAATGGATTGGTAGATGGAGTCAATCCTAGTACTGTACTGACTCTAACCTTAGACCAGAAAATACCAGGAAGTTTCACCTTTGCAGATTTAGAAGTTACTGAAAGCTTAAATGTAAGTTTATTATATTCTGTTGTCTTTATGTCAAAATTAATCTTATTAACAGCATTCTCTGCTTATTATAACTTTATTTATAGCCAATGCTGGTTTCAATCTACGATTTGAGGAGGTAATTTAGTAATAATTTAGCAAAAAATTAGCCTTACAATTTATATTTGGACATTTCCTAATGCATTAGTAATATCCCATGACCTCCTCCTCAGTTACGCATTTAAACTGACCTTATGAAAAATTACCTCGGTGAACTGCTAGGGCGGGATGAATAGTAAAGCGAATTCCTAATCGTAGATAGCGTTGATAAAATTTGATATGTGAGGTTATGTTTTGTTAAATGTCAGTATATTTTTAATAACATTTTATCCCGTTCTGACATTTAGTTTGGATTTAACAGTAGTGGAAAGTAGTCACTGTGGTGTTGTTTATTATCAGTCATTAATTATCTGTAAAATAAGAGATGTCGGCGAAGAAAATCCATGGTGAAATGGTTAATACATTGGGTAAAGATGTCCCTTTGTATGCAACCATTTGCCTCAACACCTAAAATTGTTGACAAAATCCACTATGTAATTTTAAATGACCGATGCCTAAAGTTGTCAGAGGTATCAGAGATAACTGGCACATCGAAGGCATGCATACATTTTATTTTAATCGAGGAACTGGACATGCGGCCGCTATCCATAAGATGGGTGTTCGATATCAACTTTCTCAGGCTGGTTTGGATAGGTTTAATATAAATCTGACAGATTTTTTGCTTCGTTTCGTGACTATAGAGGAGGTGTTTCGCCATTATTATGCGCCAAAGACCAAGGAACACTCCAAACAGTCGAATCATCGCGGATCCCCGATTCCAAAGAAGGATCGCAAAAAAAAGATCCCACCAGCCGGAAAGATCATAGCATTCATTTTCTGGGGTGTGAAAGGGATATTATATATATAGGTTGTCTCTCAATTAACGGACAATGCTATGCTGACCTTTCCGACCGTGTTTTGAATGAAGTTCGAGAAAAACGTCCAGGTTTGATAAAAAAGAAACCCTCTACCACGATGAAAATGCACCTGCCTTTTTCAGCCGCATTGCAGTTCGAAAACTGGAAGAATTAAAGTAGGAAGTATCATGATAAATATCATTCATATCAGTAGACAACTCAGTAGATTACAAGTACATATCAAAATTCCATATTCGAGCATTATTTCGACAGCGGCTTCATTTGGGAACAGGTGCTGCGGACAAAGCTAAGCAAATAGATCCATTTATATGTATTTTTATGTTCTATTTTTCTAATTGACAGGTCCGATTTGGTCAAGAGCGATATAAAAAGTGGCGAAATAATACGAAGTTGAGACACACCTTAGGTCGTTTTTTTAAATTCGGCGCCCCTCAGAGGCCTTTCAAATTTGGGAAGAATCTAAACAAATTGTTAATATACGGAGATTTACAGTCATAGAATATATGATATCATTTTGTCTCGAAATTGGGGAAAATATCTATCAAAATCGATGCATCAAATCTTATTCTAGAGTAAAATGTCCAATATGTAACTTAAATTTCTATGTAGATCAAAATAAAAACTGTTTTTAGAAACTATTTTTAAGTATAATAAAAATTAATATGGTTTATTATTTACTGTTTGGTTATTTATAGAAGTGATAGATTGTTCTTTTCCGGCACTGTGCACAACGTATTCGTTTTTATAAACTTGCATATTTAACACAGGTGTCGCATGGCGCTCTACATGCACAGCACAGACTGTGCACAGTTCTGAATGAACGAACCCACCTATAATTTGACTAATTCTTTCGAAAAATATTATAATATTCTCAACAAAAAATCGAATTCTTAAAAAAAAAAAATAAATAAATAAATAAAACTTATTTAAATGTAAAACATGTCCCGGGTAGTTCCGATGATCAATTTACAAGCCTGACTTTTTTTTGACCAGATATAGTCAAATATAGTTCATTATCTCCGTAATTACTATTGGTCTAATAGAATATCTGTTGTTCCATTCAACTCAAATGATAAAAACCAAATGATTAGAAGCATTTGTATTATGAATCTCTTTCCACTTTATGATATTAGTTCAAAGAATTTACAATAATGTGTAAGCTCTCCAAAACGAAACTTTGATGGAATCAGTTACTTGTCAGTTTGCTTAGTCTTTCGTCACAATGCTCAGTTCAAACGTTCGATTTTCACTCCAGTCTTTTACGCATCTTCTTCAGGATTTCCCCGACAATTTAAATTTCGCTCATCAGCTTTTGGTTTTAGCATGTTACCGCGTGTTTCATCAATTTTTCTCCACCAATTTTGCCTTTAATTGTCTATACTCGCAGCAACAATTTAATTTGTTCAAATCTTTGTTTTTGTTTTACAATTTTGAAATCAAATTCTTACTTTTTTTTATTTTTTTTAAGGTGATGGGGACAATATTAGGACCATTTGGAGAAGAAAAATTCATCAATCCAACTTTAGAGGAAACTAATAACATATTTTCAAATGTTGATTTTAAACATTTGGAAGTTGTAGGAAGAATCGTTGTTAATAATTTAAATGGAAAAACAATGGAAGATATATTGGGAGATATTGTTTATAAGGTATGAATATTTTGTTTACATCCATACATGGACAAAAGGCATCTATGAGCCTTCTCCATATAATTCTGTCCCTCACCATCTTTTAAATTTATAGCCATGTATAGCAATTACCCAGCTAGGAACCGGTCATGATTACCATTACCGGATCCGTTGCCCTAACTATATACAAGGTGTCTCAAAAGAAATTTTATATTTATTTAGCTTACTGCGTGAACGCAACGTATCCGAGGGGCGCGGGGGTTATGTCAATCGGTAGCCTGGCTCTTGGGAATTCAGTCGCTAAGGAGCGTTTCTCGGGAGCAGACCGCGCGTTATGCGTGCGAGAGTTTTACAAAAACGGTGATTCGGCGACTGTAGCGCGTAGAAAATTCTGCAGTATTCGAGGTTTTCGCCACTTAAATGATGTGCCAAGCATTCCTCTCATTCGACATTGGGTTAAAAACTTTGAACAGACTGGTACAACGCTGGATAAATCAAAATCCGGGCGACCTAGGTCATCAAGAACGGTAGAAAACGTGGAGAATGTTAATCAGTCTGTTCGTGACGACCCGAACCTTGCAATTCGGAAGCGCGGAAGTGCTTTAAATGTGCATAGATCATCATTACATCGCATTATGCACAAAGGCCTAAAGCTGCACCCCTACAAAATTCAATTGGTGCAAGAATTAAAGCCCCAAGATGCCAGTCAGAGGCTTAATTCTCAGGCAAATTGATCTCCCGGAGAGGTGACATAAATTGGCCTCCACGCAGTCCAGATTTAACCCCTATGGACTTTTTCCTATGGGGTTATCTTAAATCTAAAGTTTACGCCAATAAACCAACTTCACTGGCGCATTTGAAAGAAAATATCCGTCACGAAATGGCAGCCATCCCTGAGTTCACCTGCCGAGACGTCATAAGTAATTTTACTGTTCGATTAAATGAGTGCCGAGAACGCGAGGGTCTACATTTAGACGATATTATTTTTAAGAAATAAATCCCCAAAAGGTGTATTTTAATAATTAATAAACATTTTTTTCTATATACGGCTTACTTTTTTTTTAATCGATCCACTAAATATAAAATATAAAATTTATTATCGATCGTTTGAATATATTTAAGCTAGAAGAAAAATATCAGAAATAACAGCACATTTATAAATAGTATTGAATTCTAGGCACACTCTATTAATAGGCGAATTATAAGCAAAGTTTGATCTATTATGAGGTAGCAAGAAAAGATCGTTCATTCGCGTGTTCATGTCTCGTAGATAATGTTTTCCATAAATTAGATTCTGCTTTTCCAAAAAATGTCACTGTTCAACAATCTGTGTCGAAGATTTCTGATCATTCTGGTATAAAATTTTCTGGATATCAGACCAATTACATAGGTTGGCAAATACAAATGTTATAATTCAATGGAAGAAGTTGACTGGTCTTTTCTTAATAATATAAGTAACGGCACTGACGCTTTCAATATGTTTTTTAATTTTTTTAAACTAGTTTTGACAATTTTTTTTCATCAAAAAACTCTTAAAAACATATCATTTACATTGCTCCCTGGTTCAATAATAATATCAGAAATATGCTTAACAATCTATGTGAATTGAATCTATCTGGGAAGTTATCAATAACAACAGACAAACAAAAAATCTAAATCTCTTCCCAAAATAGATATCTCCGCAAATGTTTCCGATAATTACTTTACTAATATTACAAATACGATATTAGATTCATTGCTAACTAACGTATTTCCTCTCTATCTTTCGAGAGGAAGAGTTAGCAAAACCTTTTGCTTTTCAACTTTCTCATAAATTCAAGTCAGAAACACAATAAATTCGTTAAATAACGGTAATGTTAGGAACATTTATTGTTTAAATGTCGATATAGTTAACTTTGTATAAAGAATGTAACCCTAACGACCCAATTCATTTTCGGCCAATTTCTCTCCTCCCTATTTTCTCCAAGATCTTTGAGAAAATAATACATAAACAAATATTAACGTTTTTTGAATATAATAAAATGTTATATGATTCCCAATTTGGTTTTAGACCAACAAAGTCTACAACCGATGCAATACTGGCCTTCAGTAATGAGGTAGTGGGCGGACTTGAAGCTTGCGACTACTGCTTTTCGAACTCCTTAAACCTGTGTAATGCGTTTGGCTGTGTCTCCCATGCAATTTGTTGAATAAACTAATAAAGTATGGTTTTGAAGAAGACAGTTGCGCTCTCACAATGTCATATTTAGTTAACCGTGTGCAATAAGTAAAAATTAATGACACCATAGCAGATTCACTTTATGTTAACTGTGGTGTGCCGCAAGGCTCTATTTGAGGGCCGTACTTGTTCTTAATTTATATAAATGATTTCCCTTTTCTATCGACAATTTTTCTCATTTTTATATTCTAATGATACAAGCATTCTTACTCGATCTTAGTCCTATAAAGACCTATAACGAAACAACGAAGAAATTATTTATAAAGCCCATTCTTGGTTTTTTATCAACAAATTAAGCCAAAATATTAATAAAACTAATAATTTGTACTCTTTCAGTCTCAGATATCTTACTGTATAGTACATACAGATATCTGTATGGGGACAAAAGCGGAACATATCTTTAAATTGCAAAGACGCTTGATAAGAATAATCGCGGGCGTATTCTACAAAGCAGAATGTAAGAAACATTTTATCAATGTAAATATAATGACTCTGCCATCCCTCTATATTAACCAGTGTTTCCCTCGCGAATTTAAAAATGTTGGATCCTAGACTACTGATCAACAGTTACGTTCTTATAACACGAGAAATAAATCAAAATTCTACTTAATTTATGCTAGATTAACGAAAAAATTCGATATAGCAATTATTATTTAATTAAATTCTAAATGTGTTTTGCAACGAGTTATATTAAAATTTTGTTATAGTATGACCTATGTATGTATGTACGACTGACTTAAAACACAGTAAGTGTAATTTTGTCAATAAATTATTATTTATTTATTTATTCTTCATATTATATATGATATAATACGATGGTTGCATAGAACTGCCCGCTGCGCAATTGGGGTTGCACTTAAAAAATATTGAGAAGCACAATCGTAATCGAAGACCGTAATAATATAATTATAAAACATTGTTCGATTGTTATGCTAATATTGCTTTAAATGCTAGCAAAGTATGCTCTGTTTAACTGTAAAATGCCGATTCACAAAAAAAGAAAAAAACACGAAAGTAAAATGGACACACATTTATAAAACTAAAAACACATTATTCACGTATCTTTTGCCCACCCTATATAATCTTTGATTTAATCTCTATTAATTTGTTAATTTTTCAGAAAGAAGAAAATGTTATAATCAACTCCCTTAAACATTTTGAAGAACTAAACATAGACACAAATCTTCAAATTGATTCTAATACGATTAATGATATTAAAATTCAAAATTTGTTAACTAAAGACAGCGTTCAAGAACTATCACTTGAAAAGGTAAAGGGAAACATAATTATAGAACATTTAACAATCCATGGTTTACTAGATAACATGAATATTTCTCAAGAATTTGAAAACATCGTTAAACTAAATGAAGATGAATTCATAACATCACAAATCATTTTTGATAACAACGATCAATTTGTCGACATCTATTCAAATGTTTTAAACATACAATCTTTAAATGAAAATCATACTATAACACCATTTTTCATCCCACATCCTGAAACGAATGAAATCGTCTTAAGTCATGAGATGTACTTTGATAATTTGAAAGGTGATGAAGTTTATATTGATGGTGATTTTAATGGAGCAATTGATGGTTTTGATTTGAAGTACTTCGATGAATACAGATTTAGTTATACTAGGATTCAGAATGTCACAGGAGTTTACAGGATGGAAGAAGGGGCTATAAATGAAGTTCACACTGACAAAATTAACGATGTTACGGTTACATTCATTGAACCTTTCATTGATATTGATTCATTTATGATGAGCAAGTTTTATGGAAACCTAGTTCATATCGATGGTAATTTTTATTGTATATACGAGGTTTGATAAAAAACTTAACTAATGCTATAGAACTTTATTAATAAGAAATAAATTTATTTTTAATTATGCGACTACATATCACTGTCAACGACTTTTCCGCTTCTGGAATCTCAGTTTTAGGCACTTGTTGGAATCGCTTTTAAATCTGTTTCCGATTTTTTTAAAATCTCTTACAGTCGTATTTATAGTACCATGGAAACGTGTAAATTTTCGTGCAAGGTGCGTGGTAAAAAAACCGTATTTATAGACACAGTTTATGCGTGCAAGAAGGCCGTGCAGCTTCCACTGTTTAATAATTTTTCCACGTATCAAAACTGTCGTGTAAGCAACGTGTAAGGAACTTTTTGCGAAAGGTTATTTTTAATTTCAGTACAAGTTATTTATATTTTTAATTTATTATATAATATATTATTATTTAAGTTATGACAAATAATTAAAACATATAAAATATCAATTTAATTAAATTTGGATTTTGCGGAACTGCAATAGAGGATGGAAGATGTCCGAAATATTAGGAGAATCGGCGGACACAAGGCAAGGAAAGAAAAGGTTTATAGAAATCGGATTAATCCACTTTATAAATATAATGATTTAGAATTTCGAATAATATACAGAATGAGTAAAGATAGCACTCGAAAAGTTGTACAATTGGTAAAAAATGATTTGGTGGCTATTAATAGTATGAAAGGGTTACCGATATCTGTGGAAGTGCAAGTTTTAGCAACTATTCGTTATTTAGCGAAAAGGGTATATCAACAACACATTGCTGATTTACATGGTTTTTCTCAATCCACCAGGTCGATAATAATAAAAAAAGTTATTTGTGCTTTAGCTGGACATTTAAATAAATTTGTTAAATTCCCAAATACAGTATATGAATTGCTAAGAAAAAAAGAAGAGTTCCACAGGGTTACGGGAATGCCAGGAATCGTAGGCGATATCGACTGTAACCACATAAAAATAAAAAATCCTGGAGGTCCTAATCCAGCAATATACATCAACCGGAAAGGATATTTTTCCTTGAACGTTCAGGTAATATGTGATGCTAATTGCCAGATTATGGATATAAACGCTAGGTAGCAAGAGAGCGCCCATGATTCAAGAATTTGAGAGGCGAGTACCCTTTTCCGGGTATTTCAAAGTGGCGCGATTAATTGCATTTTAATTGGGGATGGCCGATATGCTGCTACTAACCATATGTTAACTCTGTACTAAATCCTGCTACCCAACAGGAAGAAAGGTACAACGTCGCCATTTATTATGACATATGACTAATGCCACAAAAACAAACGATACTGGCTTGCTGAGATTATACTAGAAATTTGAAATTTGCGATGTTGTGACATAAAATTTGAATGCACGTTGCTAAGTATTGCACGGACGTGTAAATACTAATATAAATACCATTATGATCCACGCGTATTTGATGCGTGGAAGTGTACATAACAACCACGACTTTTACACGCTGACTATAAATACGACTGTTAATCGTTTGAAAGCATAGTATTTTTAACGGACTTTTCAAATTTCGGAACATGGAAAAAGACATGGGGTCAAGCACATGGGGCCATACGCACTTAACGTATTGTAGATAGAGAACAGGAATTACTTTACTGTTCGCCAAAAACTCCCGAATCATACAAGAAGTGTGTGCAAGGTCTTTGTCATGATCGTCGACCATGGACACAATGTCTTGATAAGACTCTTATGGTATGCCTACTTCTTATGGAACCTCTCTAATCGTCGATTGGTACGGATTGGTTCGCGAACCTTTGTAACATTTTTATCAGTTATAGAAATGGAATATAACTAACCGAACAATGAATTATGTATAACACATATATTACATTAGTTTTAACAATTCAGTGTATAATATAGTGAATATGTTATAAGCATAATAGTATATCACAGATTTTATTAAATTACATAGTTATATTTTGTCATATAGGTTTATGTATTTGAGGTATTCCGTTATGTTTGGAAGTTTTGTTTGGTTGTTCAGGGCTTCTTTTATGTCTGATGGTATTTGCTATGTCTGTCGGGCAGTAGTGTATTTTACACACTCTGTAATAATGTGTTTTACTCTCAGTGGTGTCTAGTAAGTTTGATACTGAGGTCTGTCTTCTTTTTGGAAGATTTGTCCGTGTGTAAGCCGGCAATGTCCGATCCGTAAGTCTGCTTATGATTATTTGGTTTTGTCTTTTGTCTAATGTCTCCCAGGTCTTGGTTTGGTCTTTTATTTGTCTAACTTTGTTGTTCGTCGTTTGGATCGATTAATTTTGCCAGGTGTCTTGGATTTTGTTTGTGATGTGGTTCTTAAAGTATTCGGTTCCTGTACTGATCGGCCGTATCGTTGCCCATGATTCCAACATGGGCCGGTGTCCATATAATTTTGGTATTTATATTATTTTCTTCATAGGCCGTATGGAGGTGTTCTTATATTTTGATAAGCCGTTTGTTTTTCAGGTACATCTGCTGAAGACTTTGAATCACACTCAGCGAGTTGGTGCATATAAGATATGTAGTGTCTGCCTGTCCCTTTGTTTTTATATACTCGGCCGCTTTCAGGATACTGTAGGTTTCTGCCGTGAAAATGGACGATGTCTCTGGTAGGCGGTACATTTTGATGTTGTCCCCAATCACTACAGCTGCTTCTGTTCTTTCTGACATTTTTGAACCGTCTGTATAAATGTGGAAAGCATTAGGTATTTTCTCTACGAAATCTCTGTAGCAGTTTCTGTATATTTCGCCTGGTGTTGTCGTTTTGTCGTATTTTGTCAGTTCGGTTTTGACTTGCGAATAGTAGATGGTCCTGGTATGATCCAGATATCGCCGTATTGCATTTTGCTTAAGGAAGGTGGTGTGATTTTGCATGGGGGTTTTGTTTAGGAGCTGGGTTCTTCGGATACATAGTCGTATGCAGGATTATATGGATTTCTTGCTAGGTTAAGGATGTACGATATTAATAGTTTTTTCCTGCGGTAGAGGAGAGGTTGAATTCCGGCTTCGCACAATAGACTGTTTAAAGGGCTAGTTCTCATCGCCCCCGTAGCTATTCTAACTGCTGTTTTTGTTGTCTTTTTTATGACTTCCAGTTGTTTCAGATGGTTGTTCTTTGTTTTTCAGTTTGATACAAAATTATTTTCGTGAAATGAGATTGAAGTTTGGTACATCGTTTTATGGCCAATGATTTTCCTAATTTTGTCAAAGAATTCTTCAATTTGAGTCATGGAGTTGATCCAGATTGTATATTGTCTCCATGCTTCTGTCTTGCTTTTCAAAATTAATCTACGCACCTTTGCTCTGGTTTTCTTCAATTCAATAAGGTTTTCTGTTTTTGTGTTTTCTGTATACGTTGAGATCTTTTTTATGTTCCCTAACTGCTAGGTTACAATTCTTATTCCAGCATGGTACATTCCGTTTTTTTATTGTTTGTTGATCTTTTTGCGCCTATTGCTTCGTTCGCTGCTGTTTTGATGGTGTTGGTGAGATTTTCAACTTGATCATCTATAGGTTTGTCTGAGGGTTTGTTCAAATTGTTTTTTTTTTTTATAGTAGTACGGAATAGTTCCCAATCTTCATTTTTTATATTCCACAGTACTTTTGAGCTAGGATTGTGGGTCGTGTTTCGATCGGTGATGGTGATTTTGATGGGGAAGTGTCCGTTTGTGAAAGAGTAAGGAACGTCATACTAAGAGACTACGGGAGATGTCTTGGTATCGCAGAAGGTGATATCAATGCTAGAAAAATTTCTAATCCTGATACATAGATAAGTGTGTGAGCCGTCGTTAAGTAGTATCAGTTTGTCGTTGTCGTCGAGTATTTTTTTCATAGGTTTTACCTCTAGTATCTCTGTTTGATGAACCCCAAATGACATTGTGGCTGTTGAAGTCTACTGTCAGGATATATGGGGTAGGTAGGTCACCAAGTAGTTTGATCAGGTTCTTTTCTTATATTGTTTGGTTGGGTGGTAAATACAGTGAACATATTGTGGTTTTTTTTTCTAGGATGAATGTAGAATTTTCGAGATTTGTTTGAATACCCACTATATTTGTTTAGAAGCTGTTTTCTGCAAGTATAGCTATTTCACCGCTGGCTATTTGATTTATGTGTCTGTCTTTTCTGTAAATGGCAAAAATTTTAATGTGTACTTTTTGGTCAGGGTTCAGTCTGGTTTCTTGTAGGCAGAGGATTTTTGCGTTAGTTTGTTTTATGAGCTGTTTTACTTCTTCTAGGTGGGTAAAATATCCGTTTATTGTTCCAGTGTATTATATTCATTTTGTTTTCTTATTTTTGTCTGTGTAGTTGTTCTTCTTCTGATTCTTCCTCTTCTTCTGCTTTTTCTGCGTCTTCTTCCTCTTATTGAAGTTTTAATTTTAGTCTGTTCTCGATCCGTGAGAAACACGATCTGACGATTATTTCTGTGACAAGTGGATATATATTTTTCATAATTTTTAGGAGGATTGTTGCATTATTTGTGTAATTCCACGCTGTCATAAGTGGGTTGTCAGATCCATATGCATTTTCCATAAAATCATTTTTACTACTTCGAGAGCTCCTATATGTGCTTTTATCCGAGGTTACGCCTAGTAATTTTATAGTGGTTGTTGGTGTTATTTCATTGTTTTCTAGAAATACTCGTAGGTGACTGTATTGCAATTTGATTTTTCGGCTGAACTGAATAATATTTGTTTTCTGGTAGGAAAATTTGAAAACTGAATTTTCTGTTCATTTTTCGTGAACTGATTATTTTCCTATAGCATTTTAGTGGTATTTTTTTGGAATTGAGCCTTTGCAGAAGATCATTAAATAACGATATTTGAATTGGCTTCTTTTATTTCGGAATCAACTTTATTCATCACTGGTATGTCACTGAATGCCATTTTCTTGGACTCTAAGTTTCGAAGTTACCCCATTTGTTCTCAACCTAATTGTTTTGTTTTTTAAGAATATTTTTATTAAATTTACTATACTCCCATCTAAACCATATTCTTCCAGAGTTTCTAATATGTAACGTCTCCATGTCGTGGGGTAAGCCCGGTCTATGTCTAAGAAGATTGTAGTGACGTGTTGTTTGTGTTGGAAAGTATTGTGGATTTCGTATTATGATTTGATCCGTTGTTGATCTTTTCAGGATCAGGAACCAAACTAGCCTCATATTAATATTTTTTTTTGTAGTAGTTTGCTAGTAGTATTTGACAAAGCTGTTGGTCTATACTTCGCTGGATTCGTTTTGTTTTTATTTGGTTTGGGAATTGGCATGATTTCTATTTATTTTCAACCCACAAAAAAATCCAGTTTCGTCCAGATGTGATTAAAACACACACAACTAAAAGTGATTTGAATAAACTGAACTATATGTCACCTTTCTCTAAACGCATTTTCGTCTTTTATAATTTTAGTTGTGATTTCTGATGCATTATTTGTGCTTGGAGCATCAGCACAATTTCCTTTTTATCAATTTAAGTTTTTCTCTATCCATTCTTCCTTGAAATAAGAAATGATTTTTTTAGCTTAATCTTTCCATTTATTAATAAAACATTGAGATGCCTTAATAAATATTTCTTTGTTTTGCTTAGTTGCAATAAATTCAAGTCATTTGCAGTGCTGCTTCTCATTTCCGCCTTTTTACAATATTGTTTGAAATAACAGTTTATTTAAATTAAATGCAAGTGTTGACACTTGTCCAAAATCCGTGTTACAAATCATTATATTCGTGTAACGTTATATTTTTAAATGAATCAGCTGCCAATATACTTTTATTACTTTTACCATATATGTGGAGTATCTTGTTAATTAAATTCGTTACTGATTATGTTTAGTAATGTCTCATTACGTAATAAAATATGTCCCAGTTAAATACATAGAAATTTAAAGCCCATCCGACTCTCCTCATCTTTGAATACGTATTTATCATCTTTAAATCTCCCGAATCACTTAGAACATGCAAATCGACTCAGAACAACTTCAACAAAAGCTGTTTTCAAAAGTTCAATCGTTTCTGTCGCTGTCTTTTCAAGTTTGAAACAAAATTTCAGACAGACACATTGTTTTTTGAGCAGATTTCTTTTAAAATTTCCGAGGTAATGAAAATCGAATTACAAGAGCCGGCCTAAAATTCGAATGAAATAACCACGCCAATAAAAGTATTTTACTGTATTATATCAAGTCGTAACTTTCCCTCTCCATTTACTAAATGTTGCATAACACACGCAATCTGCCTAGTTTTTTATCAAACTTCGTATGGTGCTATCATATCACTGATGTGTATGTTAAACTTGGGAACTTTACATTTTAATTTTGCAGAATTATACATAAGCGAAAAATGGAATCTTGAATACTTAAATGAAAACCATATGCCAGATTTATTATCCGATGTATACTGGATGGACCGAAACAACACTATTAAACCGAATTTAATACTAATTGGAACGGTGGAATTCGAAGACTTATATGTAGAAAACCTTAATAGCAACCATTTTGCATCCTTCATAGAAGACATTGTTCAAAATTACGAAGCAGAAATCGATGTTCACTTTTTAAGTTATAAAATATTCCAACAAGGATTTAATGCCACAAACCTTTATTCAGATTTAATAAATGACAAGTATTTTGGTGACTTTATGCTAAAATCTAAAGATCAGGAAATGTTTGCCAATGTTATAGTTAATGGGAATGTATGGATTGAGAAGAATTTGACAACTAAATTCCTGAATGATGTTGATTTGGATTATTTAAGTGCAGTTTTTGAATCAAATGAAAATTATTACACAGTTTTTGGTAAGTTATTGAAGTTTTAGGTAGATATAAATCTGTTTAAATTTACGTACTGTAAGGGAAGTGTTTTTGTATTTTACGTTTGCAATAAAAAACGTACAGGCTTGCCAAAAATATACTTTATAACTTACATTTCAAATAATTCCAATTGGTAAATACAAAGCAATAAATATTTTTATATAAATGCTTTATATAGCCCTTGCAGATATATGTGGAATATAATGTCGGTGAAATGCCCACTCCTTACTACTAAAGTCACTGGATTATACAAAGTAGCGCAAGCCTTTGAAGAAGCCGACAGACCCCAGGGTTTGATTGGCAACACTGCTTCCCTTATTAAACAAACTAAAGCAGTAATTTCTACGTTCTTAAGTTTGCGTCTGCGCTGTCACATCTCTCTTTCTCGCTCTAATTTAATAACCTCCTTTGTCAGCGGTTTGAATATTTAAGGTTAACTTTCATTTAAATTTATATATTATACCCATTTTATTTAATAATATTTAAAAAAAAAAATTATTGAAATTGTACCACAATTTTGTTATAGTGCATTGGATTAATAAAATCGTGATTATAATGTTTAAAATAAAAATTTTGGTAGTACTAGTTTCTTATTTTTTTACTGTTGGAATCACTGAAAATCATTTGTGTTGGCAACATATCACAAATGTGAGTTTTTCAATAGCATTTCTTGGTGAGTGTGATGTAAATTTTTATTGTGGCTCTTACTATGTGACATGTAGCGCCATAATGCTGATATCACATGTTTTTCAATTTATCGGTACAATGCTGCTCCACTCGTGGTCTACTACCACTTGAGGCAACACTATAGAATTGACACAACTCGTGTCATTCCATATACTCCAGGGGATCATAAGCATTCATAAAAAAGCATTTTATGACCGTTTTGTATCACCATTTATTCCATACAAAATATTTGAAATTTAGCCCGTAACTGTGTGCATGTGAGTTCATGCGTGCATGGATGCGTGTATGCGTGCGTGTCTACATGCTTGCCTGCCCGCGAGCTTGTGTGTGTGTTCCTCCTAGTTTCAAAAAGAACAAAATTTAATGCATATATTATATGGATATAACCTAATATTTTGACCATAGTTAATATGGCAGTTGCTCTGTGTCCCCTGCCGTACTTTGCGCTTACCATGCCAAAATGAACTATTTAAGTTCATTCTGTTCAACTGTATGGTCAATATTGAACTAAACAAAAATGTTGTCTGATATAAATTGTAAATTTAATTTTTTGTCATTCTGTACTAACTAACTGTATATAATAAGTAAAATATGATCGAAAAATCTAGTAGGCCGTGAATTTTATATTTAAAAATGTTGTGTTGGCAAAATCAGTGCTGCGTATAATTTCTTATGAATATGTCGAGCTGGACAGTTTGAGCTTATAATCTTATTTTAGGCAATGATCACAAAATATTCATTATCGAAAGATACTTGGTTTGAAATGGACATATTATTTGTTTCATTTTGTAATACGTAACTAACAAGGAAAGTTCATTTTCTATGTTGTATATTTACAATTCACATATAATATATTATCATATGATTGGTTCACATGGACAAAGTCTGTATTGGGCAAAGAAAGGTCAAAGTTTAAACATCACCTCAAACTTGGTTTTCAATATGTCAAATATTAGTCGCCAATAAAATAACACAAAATAATGATACTGCCAACATTCGATGGCTTTCTAGACGCCATTTTTTTTTTTCGACCATGTTGTATAAGCTAATAATGTTATTTATTTTTTTTATAAACCTATTATATTTTGATTTGCAGGAGCTGTTTCTTTCAACAAAGATGTCTCTATCGATCGTTTATATATTAATGGCCCTTTAAATAACGTAAATGTAAAAGATTATTTGGAAAATATTGTCTACATTACACCAAACATCGCTCTTGCTGGAAACAAAATTTTCGGTAACGAAATCTTAGTGAATAAAAATCTCCTAGTGAAATCCACTATCAACGGTTACCAGTTCGAAGTGTTAATGAAACAAGTGGTGCTTACGACACAGGATGACTATGTTGACGGGACAGTTTATTTTGGTCAAGATGTAGAAATTACAGAATCATTGAATTTGTTAAGTAATTTAGATGCAAAGTTTATTTGTGGAATTGATATACAAGAATGGAAAGAAAATGCTGTTTATTTAGATAAAGGAGTTACTACAGGTAAAACTAAGTACAAAAATTATCAGTTATAGAGTGTGTGATTTTTTTTTTCTGCAAATAAACGCAAAGTAAAATTTAGTAGCATGTAAGCTACATATTACATAGTCGCAGTCTTACTTTACCCTTATATGAACAAAATGTCCTTAGTGGAGTGCGAATAATTACGCAGGGTTGAGCAGTATTATATATAACTCATATTTACTTAAGCCCGAATGTAAATATTGCAGTTGTCTTAAGCTTCATATAAATAAACAACAATATATATATATATATAGACCACGTGGCTTTCATATCTATAGGTGTGTCTGAACAATTAAGGATCATCAGTCTGTAATGTCTAATAATTATAATAGAAATAAAATACCGTTTTTTCGATAAATGTTGAAAATTTTTGGTTTATTGAAAAAATATATCTATATATTTTAAAATTCCATGTAAGGTATAAAATGGCAGCTCTTAGTATATAGATTGGTAAATAAGTTTCTTATTGTTCATTTTGACATAACTACAAAAAAAAAAACAAAAATATCACAGTGGAGGGCTTGTTGCACGCCATTACTTATTAGACTTACTATAAACCGTGAAATCATTTTTTTTTATCTTTCAGGTAATTTCACATTTGAAAGCGTCACAATACCAGCAGGTTCAGAATTGTATGTGGATTCTGTGAATGATATCGACATGACTAGACTAATCCCCCTGAATAGAGAACAATCCATAGATCAAATTCTCGTTTTCCGTACAATCACTGTCGAGAACGACATCAGGGTTGAAAATTTGGTTAATGGTTTTAATATGCAACAAGAATATGATAACACAGTAATGGTATGTACTGAATATTCTATTATTAAAATGTAAATTAGTTGCTCTGGCTCTGCGATAAGACAGTTGTCTTCGGAGTAAAGGGACGGTGTACTAGTCTCCTACTTTGGAATTTTAACCTTCTGATATTGTGCAGTCAACTAAGAGGTCAACTCAGCTTCAAGTATTTAATACTTAATATTAGTACTTGTTTAGACAGGAATAGAAGGATCGTTCAAAACGATACGCTGACCACCTGGCTTACATATGTATGGCCGCAGATTTCGAAACGAAAAACTCACATTCTTTGCTTTTACGCTACCTAGACAACGCCTAGGTATTACTTATTTATTTATTTAGTTTCGTTACTCATCTGTTTTTGGCAGTTTAGTACTGCACAATTTTGTTTAGAGAGTTTATACTTCAGATTGATTTAAAGGTTTTGTGTATTAGTGATAGGGAAAAAAATACAGGATTCATACAGTTGTTTAACCTATGTATAAAAACTTTACAAATACCTTGAAAATTAACTCGGAAACCTACTCACACATTTGTGAACTGAAGTGTGGAATGGACATAAGAGAAGCAGAGAGAAAGAGAAACGGAGTAAATGATGTAGTAGAAGAATTTAGAAGGAAGGATAAGGAGGTACAGGAGCAGGAAAGAATAGACAGAATAGACAAATCGCGGAGTGTGAAAAATTATAAAAGGATAGGGTCATCGGAATTCCGAGATACTTGCAGGGGAAAAGAGGAATACCAGGGGGTAGAGCCAGGAGGATAGCGAGATTGAGATGCGGCAACTAAGAGAGGAGCAATAGGTACTGGGCAAAGCCAGAGGTCAAGCCCTGTAGAATGTGCAAGGAAGAAGAGGAAACATTAGAGCATTTAGCGAAGAAGTGCAGAGAGATGGCAGTCTGGGAGGAAGAGATAAAGGAACTGATGAGTAATTTTTTTTTTTAACCACAGAAAAGACTAAAAGTCCCAATTACATTGTGGTTCACTAACATCCATGCCCTGACCGGGATTCGAACCCGGGACCTTTGACTCGTGAAGCAGGAGCGCTACCTCTACGCTACCAAGGCCGACTTCAATGAAAGCAATTGAGAAAAATGGGCGATAGAACTGAAAGCAAGAAGGAAGGAGATCGAAGAGGGTAGCCGGAAAAAGAATAGGAAGAAAGAGAGGGCCAGTGGAAGAAGAAGAAAACAATGATAAAATACTTATTTTGCGAAGAGATGACAGTCTGGGAGAAAGAGATAAAGGAATTGATGAGTGAGGAAGGCAAGGGAGAAAGATGGGCGGAAGTACTGGAGTCAAGAAGGAATGAGATGAAATAAGAAGATGATTAGGAATTTTAATAATGAGCTAAAATATAACATGGATAAATATGTCAAAAAAGCCACAAACATTACAAGCAAAAGATAGATGAACCATAAACTTAAAGAATTAAGAAACAAGTCAGAGTTTATAAAGTCGCTAAATTTACTGGATTGCAAAACGATTGGAGTTAATATAAATTAATACGAAATGAGCATATTAACAAAATGAGAAAATCTAAGAATGATTGGTATGTGAAAAGACTTGAGGAAAGCAAAGGAGACCAAAAGGGTACATGGAAGGTATTAAAATAATTAACAAAAGGTAAAAATAATAATATAATAAATAGTTTAAACGTGAATGGAATTCTTTTAACAGATGAATGTTTAATGGTTAAAGAGCTTAATTCCTATTTTGTAAATAGTATAAAAGAACTTGGCGAAGGTATAGATATTCCTGACTCTGAAGACAACTATGCAAATAGCATAAAAAATATCACACCCTGCAATGAATTTTATCTAAAAGAAGCATCTAAAGATGAAATATTAGGTATTATCAAAAACATGCCTAGTAAAAAATATCATACTTTTGTAGATAACAAAATATTATTAGACATATCTCATATTATAAGTGACAGTCTGTTAAGGATAATAAATTATTCACTCAGGAAGTGCATAGTTCCGAACGAAATGAAATTATCTGTTGTGAATACAGTGCAAAAAATATCTGGTACTATAAAATATGAAGAAATGAAATAAATTATGATGGACATAGGTGATTTTTTTTTTTTTTTTGGAATAATGGTTTTAAATCTCAAATTGACATATTCATTACCAACAATTAGATCTTAATAAAAAAACAATCTGGATATATAAAAAAAAAAAAACACTCATGTGAAGCAGCACTAAACTTCATTATAAACGACTGGAAAAGAGATATAGATAATAGTAAAATAATCATTGCCATATTCTTAGACTTGAAGCGTGCATTTGAAACTGTAAATCGTAATATGCTATTGGACAAATTAGAGACACGTGGAATAAGAGGTAATGCACTTAAATGATTCAATAGCTACCTGGATGGTAGAAAGGAAAAAACACGCATAGGTCATATAGAATTCAGCATGGTTGATTTCGACATAGGCCGGGGAACCATTTTGGGGCATTACTCTTCATCCTGTACATAAATGACATAAGTAAAGTAATAAATTACACAAAAATTTAACTACATTACTCGATATTAGATTTCTGTATTTCTCAACTTTTTTGATTCGTGGTCCACTTCTAAATTTTATTTAACGCCCCACCCCATTCCCCCTATACTACCATAACCCATTATGTGCTGTTTTTTTTTTGTTTTTTCGTAGATCTCTATTTAAAACAGTGTAGTGCTTAATATTAATGATTTGTACTTCCTTTTTTTTATATCGGAGTTATGGCAACAGGGTTACGATTGGCTCCTGAAGGATATTTTTATGAAATTGGTAACTTTTTATTACTAAACTAGGTTATTACCCTTCAACAATGACGGATTTATAATATAAAAATTTCAATTGTTTGTATGTGTATTTGGTTTTATTTTTTAACGTATCTAAATTTCATCGCCGGTCACATCAGGATATCAAATCACGGGACAGGATATCACCCGTTAGCCAATCACGAGAGAGGGTGCACCTGTCAGCCAATCAAGAAACAAGGTGTTGCCAGTTAGTCAATCATGAGAACCATAGGAAAAATTGACGTCATAATGTTACCGACACTACATACAGACACTTGCTAATTATATAGTTAGATTATTTATTCATAAACTTTTTAGGATGGGATAACGGCACATTTTTACTCAGTACATTAAAACTAAAAATAATTTGAGACGTTAATTTATGCCTACAAAACTCTAGACATTTATGTATTTAATTATATGCATTAGAGAATAAATCTTCAAAATATTGTTCATACCTGTCAAAGGATATAACAGTATCTTAAGTTTCTTTTTTATGCCTACGAAATTCTAGATATTTTTCATATCGGTTCATATCGTTCATATCGGTTAAAGGATATAGGCGTGTCTAGTGTTTCTCTTTTATGCCTAGGAAACCCTAAACATTTCATATGTAATTTTATCCTCAGTTTCTTAGAGAAAAAATCAGCAAAATATTGTTTATATCGGTCAAAGGATATAGGAGTGCCTAGAGTTTCTTGTTCATAACTACGAAATCCAAGACATTTATGTATGTAATTATATTTGTAGATACTTAGAGAATAAATCTGCAAAATACTGTTCATATCGGTCAAAGGATATAGGAGTATCCTAGGGTGTCTTGTTTATACCTACCCTAGACATTTCTAAAGGTTATTTTATCCGCAGATTTTTAAATATTAAAACTGCAAAATATTTTTCATATCGATAAAACGATATAGAAGTGTGTAGAGTTTCTTGTTTATGCCTACGAAACTCTAGATATTTCTATACGTTGTTTTATCCGCAGATTTTTAGAGAATAAATCTGCAAAATATGTTTCATATCGATCAAAGAATATAGGAGTGTCTAGAGTTTCTTATTTATGACTACAAAACCCTAGACATTTCTGTATGTTATTTTGTCCGCAGATTCTTAGACAATATATCTGCAAAATATTGTTCATATCGGTTATAGGATATTGGAGTGCCTAGAATTTCTTGTTTATGTCTCTGAAACCCTAGACATTTCTATATGTTATTTTATCCGCAGAATTTTAGAAAATAAATCTGCAAAATATTTTTCATATCAATCATAGGATATAGAAGTGTCTAGAGTTTCTTGTTTATGCCTACGAAACCCTACACTATTCTGTATGTCGTAGATTTTTAGAGAAAAAATCTGCAAAATATTGTTGATATTAGTCAAAGAATATAGGAGTGTCTAGAGTTTCTTGTTTATGCCAACAAAACCGTTGATGTTTCTAAATGTTATTTTATTCGCAGTTTCTTAGAGAATATATCTGCAAAATATTGTTCATATCGGTCAAATCATATAGGAGTATCTAGATTTTCTTGTTTATGCCTACGAAATCCTACACATTTTATTTTATTTTATATTATTTTACAAAATTCGGCCACACAACAGGACATGCCCACTAACAGTGTGGCACTAGTATAAATTAATACATTTATATAACACAAATTACAATAACAGTAAAATTTTTGATGTTATAATAGCAGTTATAATAGTCGTAGAATACATTTTTTAAACTGTGTGACATTTAGCAAAAATATATCAGGAAAGTTGTCATTTGTTGAGATGTTATTAAAGTTTAAGCAGATTCTGTTCAGCGGTGAGTTAAAAGCCGAGTTTGTTCTGTTAAATGATAAGTAAAAAAGGTCATTATTTCTCGTGATGTAATTAGGGATGTGTAAGCGTAAATGATCTAGTAGTGGTGGGCAATTAACAATATTATTTATTATTTTGAATAACAGAGCGACATCCAAAAATATTCTTCTTTTTTCTAAAGTTATTAAATTTAAATGGTTGTTTGGAAATCGGTAGTAGAAGTATTTTGTAAATTTTATTTGTATATTTTCAAGCCGCTTTATATAGACCATATATTGTGGTGGATTCACGGTAAGTTCATCGAAAATCAATTCATCGAAAATCAATTCATCGAAAATCAATTCATCGAAAATCAATTCATCGAAAATCAATTAATCGAAAATCCATTCATCGAAAATCAATTCATCGAAAATCAATTCATCGAATGATCAATTCATCGAAAAAAAAATATTTTGTAAATATTTGAGAGGAATGCCGAGGGGATCGGAAAGCCAAAAAAGCAGTGGTCAATAAAAGTTGACAGACTACACTTATTAAATAACTATCATACTTGGTCTATTAATAATTTTCAAATTTTCCATTCAGAAAATACGCCAGGTAAAAGATACCTGTTGGATTATTTTGAAATCGAACAGGGCTCCTTAGATCAGAAAAACCCGGTTAATGGGATTATAAATGTACTTAATACACCAATTCTTAAAGGATTATAAAAATGATATTTCCCCATCTGTTAAGTCTTAAGGGTTTTGTGTTATGTACATAGTTTTATTATTCATATTTACTATACCACACATGATTTGTTCAATGTACGGTGATTCTAAACAGGTGGCATTGTTATGTTAGTGTGAGTTTGTTTTGTCATTAAACTAGATGATGGGTAGCTCGCTTCGCTCGGCTTCTTCTAACCAAACCCTTACTAACCTAACCTAACCTAAGATATTGTTTTGACATTAAACTAGAAGATGGGTAGCTCGCTTCGCTCGGCTTCTTCTAACAAAACCCTTACTAACCTAACCTAACCTAAAATAGTGCTTTGTCCTTAAACCAGAAGATGGGTAACTCGCTCTGCTCGATTTTAGACTTTTACTTACTAAACCTAACCTAATTACCTTGTTTTTAGGCGCATAGTACTTTACAACATTTTTCACTCGGACATTTTTTATTAATGTTCCTATTACATTGTTTGCACGAAGCGCCCATGATTTATGGTATACACAGTTTTAAATGTTTAAATTAAATTAGTTTTTGTGCACAGTTGACTATGCACTAATATTTAACAAACAACAACAATGAGAAAATTTCTTGTCACACTATAAATTTTCATATTTATATACAAAAATTTCACTATTAAAATTACTTTTAACACAGAACTGATAATTATAGATCTCACTGTTACTGCAACTGCTAACTGACTTTTCTATATGTAATTATATTCGTAGATTCTAGAATTCGTAGAAATCTGTAAAATACCTGTCAATCAAGAGACCTCAAGAGTCCCCAGTTAGCCAATCACGAGAACCTTAGGAAAAATTGACTTAACAATGTTACCCAGATCACACATATACACTGGCTAATTATATAAGTACGATAATATTTTACATTATTTATGATGAAAAGAAACAAAACAAGTTATATGCATATAAGTTGAGCTGACATTTTTTGCACAATGTATGAATTCTTTCGTCATCAGCCATGAACGTCCTAAGTAGCCTGACTACCGCACAACTACTGTAATTGGCCTGGGGTCACACACTCCAAAAACTGAAATTTCAGGTTTACAACTCTCATAATGACTTAATCTGACTTTGGAGCATTGATATATTTATTATTTGATGACCTTTTTTTATTTATTTGTTTTATTCTTATTCATTTTAATGAGGATTAGGTGATTAGAACGAATATGCCGGCCCTCGGTGTGTAGGAATTATATTTTTGCAGTTTTAACCTGCATAACGGCGCTTCTTTGAATTGGGACCATTTGTCATTAATGATTCAGACTAATTTCAAATTATTTTTATTTACAGAGAGATTTAAATCAAATGATAGATACCACAATGATCTTTACTGGGCCGGTTACAATATCAAAAGCAATGAAAACCAGCGCTTCAATAAACAAAAGAAATCTCACTCGTCTTATTACCACAAACACAAATCAAAATCTCACTGCCTGTTACATATTTGATAATAAAATTACGCTGGATTCAGACTTACAAATAGAAGCCTTGCTAAATGATTTAGATTTGACTGAATGGAATACCCGCATGATAACAACTTACGGAGATGTCAAACAAGTTATAATTAATCCATTGATGGTCACTGGAGATATTAATTTCAATGACGTGGTTGATGGAATTGGTTACGTTGGAGGATGGAACATAAGCGAAGTTGGTGATTTGGTGAGAAGTAAGAAGTTGGAGAAATTTGGTAGTGAAAAAGATTTAAAGGTAATGGAAAATTTATTTTTTATCTTTTATGAGTGTGTGTGTATGTGTACGTCTGCGCGTGTGCGTCTGCGTGTCTGTGTGTGTGCAGATATTCAATTATATTAAATAAAATATTCGTATTCCTATAATTAATAGAACGAATATAAATGCACTATTAAAATATTTATTACGTAATAAATAGCTTAATCCTAGAAGTGAGGAACCGTGAGTCACCCATTTGTTTTACATGGGTGACCTGAAACTTCATACCTCCAACCAGTGCGATCTACAAGGCGCTCTGGACACTGTCCAAAATTAAAGTAAGGCGATCGGTATAAAATTCGGTTTCGACAAATGCATAGTCTTCCATATAAAATGAGGTCGAGGTTCAAGTAAAGGCGCGGATGTTCAGTTGGTCGACGGGAGCATCATCCATTATCTAGATACTGGAGAAACTTACCCGTTTCTGGGTATTGTCCAGAGTAGGCTCCAGCTCATCCATTCTGCAAAAAAGACTCCGTAACAATTATGAAACACTACACAGGTGGATTTTGTCCTCTCAGCTGTCTGGGCAGAATAAGATCTCCACCACAAATATGCTTGCTGTTCTAATACTGTCCCATACCTTTTGCGTCCTTTAGTGGAGCGTCAAAGAATTACAGTCATTGGACACTGAGACCAGATAATTGTCTCAGAAACTAGTCTTAATGTCAGTGAAATTTTATGACAGTAAGAGTTTCATGTCAGTTCTTTCAGTTTGATATTAATAAATCAAATAACATTTTATTTGTGAGAAATATTGTAGGTTCGCCTAAATAAAATAACATTTCAGCATACTATTATTGTCGTTTATTATGCTAAAATTAAATGTGCCAAAAAAATAAATCTGTACTGTGTTTTAAATAAAAAAACGTAGTTAGTGTTGCGAGCTGAGTAAGATTTATACAGGACAAATGCAGTTTAACGGCAAATTAAAAAAAAAAAAAAATGGTTAATAAAGTAGTGAAATAAATGAGACAAATACATTTACATAATTTATAAAATATAAATTCTGTATAAAGGGAAATTTTAAAGAGAATTTTGAAAACTTATTAATTTTGTAGTTTCAGGGTCTTATCTATTTAAAATGATATAAAATAGGGTTTTGTTTAAAAGGGTTTGAATAAAACATATAAGAACAGTTTCTTACATAAGTATTTATTGCAAATAAAACTAAGGTCCAAAGTTTATACCAATCAGAAGACACTTTCTTCTACCAATTTTTCGTTTGCTAGCACTTCTATTGGCCATTGGCCTTTATCTTCATCATCACCGCAATCTTCTTCATAAGACGAACCCGTATTGACATGCATTACGAAAAAATCATCCGAAGAAAAAGATCAACTTTAAAAACGTTAACCAGTGTTGAAATTTTGTTTTTATGAAATCTTTTTTATGCTGTTCCTTCAGTTTGCCAAATGTAACTGCGCATACTCTTTTCTTGGGTGGCGAGGAGACGTGTTCATTATCTTTCATTTATTTATCTATTTGCCAGACTTAACTCTCCGATAAACCAACTTCTTTTGAAGTTAATTTAGCAGCTTGAGTTTTACTCATTTCTCCAGTATGAGAAAGTCCATTATAAGTCATGAATCGTTGTATGTTTTTAACATGCTTCCCTTGAGTATTTTTTATAATAACAGCAGAGCCAGCTTCTTTTTCAGCCATATTATATTAATTTACTGATGAAAAAGGACGTATTTTAATATAATTTATATATGGCAGAAATAACCTCAGGAAATACGTACCTGTATAATAAAATACCTAACTTATTAAATTCTATTTTAAATACTATGCCAAGTATATTATAAATAGTCTTCTACATATGTAAATACGAGGGTTGCTTCTTACATTTCGGGATTACGCTAACCTAGTGTTGCCATCTGGCAATTGATGCTTCTATCGTAAAGTTTGACATTTTTGACGGTATACGTACTCAGAATGTTTTGACTTACGAGCGCTATTTGTGTTGTTTACAGTAACTTGAAAAAATTCATCTCGGCTAAAAATAGAATTAAATCGTGAACATTTTCTAGCGATTATTTTCGACAACTTTAGACGTGGATTAACCCAATAACAGTGCATCGATGAACTTAATTCGACTTTTGGCGATGACAAACCATCCAGGACTACTGTTTCTCGATGGTTTGCCGACTTCAATCGTGGCCGTAGTTGGCTTAGGATTAACCTTATTTCGTGAAGGTCGTCCAAAAACGATTGTTGTTACTGATACTGCAAAATCGTCATGTGACTTATCGTGAGATTGAAGTAACCTCGGGCATAAGTGGGACCAGCACACATGCAATATTGCATAAACATTTGGCCGTCAAAAATATTTGTTCGCGTTGGATCCCACAAAATTTGACAATCGGAGTGGAAATTGCCTCAATCGGAGTGAAAAAAGTACTTCAAAATTTGGTTTAAACGTATGCATAAGTGTATCGATCTTCATGGAGATTATTTTGAAAAACAATAAAGCCACTTTTGTTGATAAATAATTGTTTTTGATCTCAAATTCCGAAATAAAGAAGGCAACCCTCGTAAATATCTAATAATAAGAAAATGTACAATATTAATTTATACACGAGAAATTGGGCGACACTGATAACTTGTATGTGCAAACCTATGGCCGGAAGCGCTAACCAGTAGGTTAGCAAGGGGAGTTCTGGTGCAAGGACAAAAACGTAACTCACAACACACACGCCACCAACAATCGTTGTCACTGTTCTTATCGGGGTCTTATCAGTGGGTTTTCCAGCGCGTTCACGGGGGTCTTATCAGTGGGTTATTCCTACGTATGGTCGGGGGTCTTATCAGTGGGCTATTCCTACGTTTGGTCGGAGGCCTCATCAGTGGGTTATTCCCTTGTGTGGTCCAGGTCCTGTCAGTGGGTTACTTCCTCGTGTGGTCGGGGTCTAATCAGTGAGTTTTTTCCATCACGTGGTCGGGACCTTATCAGTGGGATTTTCCTTTGTGTGGTCGAGGCCATATCAATGGGTTATTCCACCCAGGGGGTTGGGGGTCAGGGCCTTTTATCAGCAGGTTATTCCAGCGCGTGGTCGGGGTATTTTCGGTGGGTTTATCCAATGCGTGGGTTGAATCTTATTAGTTGTTTAGGCAAAATTAAACTTAAAACTTATAATCCTGATAAGATATGATATAAAAGCCAGCCGTTTGATGGGAATTGTATTATTATTCTTTGAGAAATGTTGAATATTACTACTACTATTAGAACCATTAGTTTAACATTGGCATAAGAATTTAACCAGATTGCATCCGTAAAACAAATTTGCAGCTTGGGGGATTTACCGGTTCTTTTAAATCTGAATATTACAAGTTTGTCTGTGATGAAATTCAGGGAGAGAATTCTGAAGTTTCAGAACTGTCTGGTGTTCCTGAGGTGGTGATTTAACATCATTAGCAAAGAGAAACTATTGAAAGTCAACAAAAGAGCTTGAACCTGATCTGCATACCTAATATCGGAAGGTTAAAAAGGTAATAACAACGATTTGAAGTTCGTTGTCGCTGACGATGAACATGCATAAGTATTTACAGAAGAAGGATTTTTATAAATGAACATTAAGTAGGGTGATGATGGTGATTATGATGATGAATACCTACCTAGGATTATAATTCATCCAGACTGCTAGCCATTAAACGTTAGTTAGTTAGTTAAAATTATTGGCGCACAACAACAAAGGCTATTCGTACCCTAGCCATTAAAAGAAACGGGTCAATAAATCTGAATTGTACTTTTGTAACGTTCTTTCTTTATCGATAGTAATGAAATAGTGCCCGTTACCCTTTTAGCTATATTTTTAATAATATGGTGCGTATCGTATTCAGATAAATTATGTAAGACTACGAGTATCGTGTGGCTAGTATGATACTTCAAATTGCATGACTACCGCATGTGCTGCGCCTCTATATTCGGACGTCTGCTGGCATTAGTCTCACACTTTTATGTCATTCTCTGGAAAATTTTGGCTGCGTATATGACATAATGTAGCATTCACGAACTAGTTTTCTTCTTTTTGTGTAAGTTTCATCGGCAAAACGTTGTGCATTATCTCATCGACCTGCACGACGACATTGTTAAGTTAATCGGTGAACCAATTTATGCAGTCTTTACCACGATTAAATTAAAAACCGGATAATGACTCATCATAAGAGCACTTTACATAGTAGCCTTTACTCGATGGTATATGTCTATGAGTATTAACCATATTTTTTCCACTTTTATCATCTATTTTTTCAAGCATGGCTTTAATATCAGAGTACAGAATGAAACGTACTTTCTCTTGATTGTAGTTTTTAAATTTTAAATTTGTATGTGTCTCATCTGGTAACTCAATTCGTGTGCATGAATTAACAATACGACAATTCAATAAAAATTTTGAAGTGAAGTCTTGGTTTGGAAACGTTTTGCCATGAGATTTTGAAATTTGGAGGGAAAGATATCTCGATAAATGCTTGATCCACATACAATGATTTCGTGGTGCTTTTATATTTTCAACAATATTTTTTTCCTACTTTTCTTCTTCTTCTTCCTCTTCCACATTTGAATTCATCATTAGAAGATTTATAGTTTTTACATCTGATTTTTTTACTAAACCGGAACAACTTCATGTTTGCTTTCGCCTACATTTAGAAGCGTGTACACTTTTATCGATAAATTGTTCGTCTCTTCAAATTAGGGTATATCCGTCACTCGCATCAGGAACCGAATTCCATCGTACTTTAGTATATTTTAAAAATATGGGTATGACGTGACACGATCGGAACTCTTATCTGCGGGATACAGTGCTGACACAGCAGTCCACAATAAGCAGTAGTCATCATCATTCTTTACATTTGTAACTGCATTTCTCTTGCTACATTTCCCGGTAAATCAATATATACACGTACGGTAATAGGTAAATAATTATTTACATTTATGTTTAAATGCATTATCTCATGTAACGCAATCACACACCATGCACGTTTTCATCATACCATGCATCGATATAGGTGACATTATCGATGCTTTTGTTGCGCATATTAAACGTTTTACTTTCATATGTGCTGGTTGATGGTAATATAAATTCACCGCTGAATATAACATTCACTTTTAGGATGGAGTTTTACAGGTAATCTTAACTTTGTTTTGATTATTTTTCTTGCTTTTTCAAAAATATTTTTGGATCTTTGTACCCTCTTTATTTATAGTTACTCCGGTTTTGATACGACTTTTAAAATCAAATTTTACATCTGGCCAAACTACTGCTCCAGTTTTAGTCGTATTCGTATAAATATTCTTTAATTTTTCACGGAAAATTTTAAGAATCACCAGATTTCCTTCGTATTTTAATGAATTCTCATGTTTACGGAAACTAGTGTTTTATTTAATCATATATTTATGAACCAACAGTATTATTTTGTTTAAGTTGTTACGCCATTTTTCAGCTTCATCAGCAGTTCTAATAAGCGATAATGCACCTCTTATATTCCCAATAACTTGATCGGAGGATAAGACCGGAAACTGTACCGCTAGAACTCATCGTTAATTTGTTAATGTATTGAAATATTCACAATGAATGGTAAAACCTCACGTATATATATTAGGTCGTCAAGGATGAAATTTGTAGAAAAAAAGGCAAAGTTGGTTGATAACTTACAAATATAAGGGATTATTTTATTCATCAAAGTATGAACCCATATTGTCTATACACTTTTGCCATTTAAGCGGCAAGTTGTTCAGGCCGGTGGTATAAAACCCTAGCGGACGAGAGTCAATAAATTCCTGCCAGTTCCGACCAGTTTTACAGTATTGTCGGAATTAAACTGTTTTCCTATTAAAAAGTTGTACAAATTGCGGAAGAAAATTGTGCAAATTGTGGTAGTCAGTGGGGAGCTAGGTCTGGTGAGTATGGTTGATGATGAAGAAGTTTCAACTCCAATTCTTGTAGTTTTGCTACAGTCATTTGTGCAGTATGTGGTCTGACGTTATCATGCATTAAGATAGGAGTTGATCTGTTGACCAATCTAGGCTGTTTTTCTTTAAGTTTTTGCATCATTTCGTCCAGTTGGTTGCAGTATATTTCTGCTGTGATCGATGAGCCAGGTATTTTTTTGTTTTGTTTTTAAGTTACCTGTACGAAATTTGGCGAACCAATTTGATATTTTCTGCTGCGTAGCAACACTAGAGTCAACGCTATTAATGTTACGCGCAATCTGCGATGCCGTAGTTCCACGTAAGAACTCATACTTCATAATAGTGCGAATTTCCGACCGTTCCATTTTCAACAAAATTAATTTAAAAAAAAAGATTTTGATATTTTTTAGATCATACAATGATTTCTTTAAACAGGCGAGGTGTGTAACTTTCCAAAAAAAAAAAAAAAAACAGAACGGTAAAATATTAAGAAAATGTAAAATAATAAGCTGTTAAAGTTGGCAATATTATTAACAACAAATTTCATCCTTGACGCCTTGATATATATATATATATATATATATATATATATATATATATATATATATATATATAATAATAATAATAATAATAAATAATTTATTTAATATTTTTCTATACATTATACACAGTTTTATCAGTTACATCAGATACATAGAGAAATATAAAACAAATTGACTTCGAAAGAAGTAACACCACAATGAACAGTGTTCAGTACGTGGCTTATCAGTGTTAGGTATTTAATCTGATAAGGTTACGTAGTACAAAAAATTACAAAAAAAAAGAAAAGTACAAACAAAAAGTACAAGAAAAAAAGTAAAGAATTAACATATTAATAAAAATAAATAAAAATTAAAAAAAAAAGTATGTAAGTAGGTAATGAAATATATAAAAAAGTAATATGTTCTTAGATTATAGAATTACAGTATACATGATTACATATCAAGAATGTTATTTACATCTGTCACATTTAGAGAATTTAGCCATTTTTTAATTTTTTGCTTATTATTGTAAACATTAGTTTCTTTATCAAATAATTCCAGAAAGTTATTGAAGAGATTATAGACATTATGCATATAGAAATAATAATAGTTTTTCATTTTGTATTTATAAAATTTTTTCTGCACTGCCTGATTTGCTGTCATCAGCCTAGTGCTGTATGAGTGTGATAAGAATGACAATAGGGACGGTTTTTTGATAACGTGACTGGCGATTGCAGAAATGTATATTTTATTTAGGTCGTTAATATGAGTTTCATTGAAAATGAGGTTGGAGGGATACAGTCGTGGTTTGCGGTACATAATTTTTAAAATAGTTCTTTGTAGTACAAAGAGCTTCGATTTGTATGCATTAAGTGCCCCTCCCCAACTCAGTACTGCATACTGGAGAAAAGATTGTGTTAGACCAAAATAAAAGGTTCGTAACTTATTTGAGCTAAAAATATGACTTAATTTTTTTATAATAAACATAGTTTTACGGAGGTTGCCAGCCACATGATCAATATGGTAGTTCCATCGTAAGTGCTGATCTATTATCACTCCAAGATATTTTATTTTATTTTTCCTTACCAGGGTAGTAGCGCAAATACAGTTTGCGGAATTCTCATCACACTCATGCAACACTATTTTGTCTAGATCAGGTTGATTTGAAATATTGCAAGTAAAAGTTATAAAGAAAGATTTATCAGAGTTTAAAATCAGTTTATTAAAGTCTAGCCATTTTTTAATTTGTCTTAAGTCATCTGTTGCATATTTATAAGCGTCATGCCACGATACTGCATCAAAAAAGAGGACAGTATCATCTGCATATGATACAATTTTTGCATTAAGTTTAATCTTAAAGATATCATTTGTGTACAAAATAAAAAGCAAAGGTGCTAACACACTTCCTTGGGGCAGACCGCATGTAAGTACATTTTTATCACTTAATGTGTCCCCTACCCTTGTTTGTTGTACCCTTCCCGACAAGTAATTTTTTAAAAGTTGTAGAGTTAGTCCCCTGATTCCATACGTTTCTAATTTTTCAATTAATAACGTGTGGTTTACTGTGTCGAACGCTTTAGTAAAATCTAAAAAAATTGCCATTGCTGCACGGTCTTTATCGACGGCATTATAAATGTTATCTGTGAGATAAACTATAGCGTCTGTAGTTGATTTCCCAGGTCGGAAACCAAATTGTTGGGGGGACAAGATTTTATGTTTCTCTAGGAAAGACAGTAGTCTATTAAATATTAATTTTTCCAAAATTTTCCCAAAAGTATTAATGATTGAGATTGGTCTATAGTTGTTGATATCAGTAAGATTTCCTCCTTTGTGTAACGGTGTTACAACCGATGACTTAAAACATTTTGGAAAATACCCTGTTTTGAAACACGTATTAAAAATATTACATAATGGTGAACCAATATTGGACAAAATATTTTTTATGATTTGAACGTTAATTTTATCAGTCCCAGAGGATTTTTTATTTGGCAGACTTTTAACAACTAATTCAATTTCCATTTCTGATGTGGGTAGCAAGAAAAATGATTCCATAATATTTTCAGTTTCACACAGTGAAATAAAGTTTGATGATTTAATTTTGTTATTTAAGTTATTCCCGATATTAATGAAATACTCATTTAAAGTATTTGCAATAATTTTAGGTTCATTTAGCACTGATTTGTTAATTACTAGTTCATTTATTTTGTTTTCTTGTTTTTGTTTACTTAAAAAGCTGTTTGCAATTTTCCATAAATTAGTAGAATTTACATCTGTTACTTGTTTGGAAAAGTAATTTTCCTTAGCAGCCCTGATCAGAATTGGAATTCGTTTTTTATAGTGGTTATATATGTGCAATAACTTCTGGTTACCAGGATCATATTTTAGATTTTTAAACAATTTGTCCCTGATATTAATTGATTTCACGATACCTGTTGTTATCCATGGAGAACGTTTTTTATCTTTGTGTTTAATATTTACAAAAAAACTAGATTTTTTAATTGCGGACTGTAGACAATTTACAAAATTTTCGCTATAGATATCTAAATTATTATTCTTTATATTATTCCAATTATAATTTTGTAAAATATTATTGATTTTTCTATAGTTAAGTATAGGTAGTTTATTTAATTTATTTTTATTTAAATTTATAGGACAAGAATTTATTTGTAGACTAAGAATAACTGGTGAATGGTCTGAGATTTTTGAGTGCAAAATAAATGAGTGTATTGGAATATTATTAACACTATTTTTAACAAAAAAATGATCAAGGCAGCTTTTGCTATTTTTGACAATTCTTGTAAATCCGTTAATATATGAGACAAACCCGTTTGCATACATCAAATCCAAATATTTATCCTTTAATACTTGTGAATTATTAATATGTGAAATATCAATATTAATGTCACCCGTAATTATTTCAATTTTTTTACAGCAATTTTCCCTTATATATTTATTTAAGTGTTCTATGAATATTTCACTGTTATAGGCGGGAGATTTATATATAGATGTTATCGCACATATATTGGTTCCAATTTTGCATTCTACTCTTATGAATTTAAAATCATCTACAGAAAGAATTTCAACATTATATATAATATTACTGTTGACATAAACTATAACACCGTCATTTTGGTTTAAAACACTATAATTATAATATAAGTTATAGTTTTCTAAATTAAATAGTTCCACATTTTCTATGTTTCTAGTTTCTGTACATATAATAATACTAAAATTTTGTACTAAAGCCGACAGTAATACTTTGAGCTCATCTATATGTTTATTAATACTACAGATGTTAGTATGAAATATGTTAAGGTAATTTTCTATTTTGTTACTTTCTGCAAAACTATTAATATCCGAAATACTATTAAAAATATTAGTTTTAATATCGAGTTCTTCGATTCTATTTATATAAGCGAGATCCATAAAATTGAGATAATAAATATATATATATTAAGTAGAAAGAATAATTAAATAGACGAGTTAGTATTACCTTCTGCTTTGTTTGGTCCCAAAATTTTGTCTAGATCTTCATAATTTCTGATAATTTTAACAGGAGCATTATCTGAGTGTTTTGTGAAAATCATACCATTTCTGTACCATACATTTCCACACATATATTGTCTGGCTCGGATTTTAGTTTGCCATAATAATGCTTTAATGTGCCTATTTAAGTTTTCGTTGATATAAATAACAGAACCTATTTGGAGATTGGGTAAAAATTTATTTGTTACTGGGAGACGTTTTTTACGCAAAAAAAGTCTCTGTTTCTTCTAGATGTAAATTGCGCTATAATTGGTGGGGGTGTTTTGGCTCCTGGGCGTTGATAAAGACGGTGAGCGACGTCAATTTCATCTTCGGAGATATTAATTTCCAGTTCTTTCGCTAATTGGGATACTATTTTAATGCAGTTTTCATCTTTATTCACTGGTATACCGTGAAATTCAATATTTCGATTTCTTGAGTACTGATCAAGCTGTACTATCTTGTTTTCTAAATCAGATATTTTATTGTCTTTTATTTGAAGTTTAGATTCCACGGATGTTAGTTTTTTACAAAGATTTTTGTTTATTTCTTTTTCGGCCATTAGGTTTGTGATTAGCTCATCATACTTGATAGATAAGAAATTTATTGAGTTTGTCAGTTGTTGTATTTCGTTTTTCATTGGTTCTAACGTATTAAGCTTTTCGGACATTCCTGTTAATAAATTCCTTAGTTCAATTATTTCAATATCTTTGTTGCTGTTTTCTTCTAAAAATTTTAATTGTGTTCTGGTACGAGCGCCAGTACAATGTTGGCATTTCCATGATTTATTTTTTCGATATAATAATTCATTTATAGAGCAATGGAAATGATACTTTTTTTTACACTGACGGCATTCCGCAAATTCAGTATTTATTATTGAGTCATCACATTTAAAACACCTAGTACTCATGGTTGGCACTTGCAGATGTCCATAATCTCCAGGAGGATTAAAACGTCACAGAGAGATGACGTCACTAATGCAACAAGAAACTTGCTAATTACTGTTTTAAACAGAACACGACCACAGAAAAAAAATTTTATAGATTTTTTAGAATGTTGAAATATTAATTATTGACATTAAACAATAATTTTCGACACTGAATTTCACCACACAAAAAGATTACACTATAAATTTTATGGTACTGTAATACAAAATTTTTAAAATATAAAAAAAACTGATTTTTTTTGGACAATTGACGGAGGCTTACTATAACACGTATGTACTATCGTAACGTTATATCGTGTATGTATGTATGTATATATTTATATATTTACGCGGGACCTGTTAAGACTTAACCCATGCACTGGAAAAACCCATCGGAAATACATCGACCACGCGCTGGAAAAAACCCACCGTTTGGAATCTCGACCCCGCTATGAAAGAACCCACCGATAAGGCCCTCGGCCACGCGCTGGGAAAACCCACTGAAAATATCCCGACCACACGAGAGAGTAACCCACTGATAAGGTCCCCAACCACGCGATGGAAAAAGCCACTAATAAGGCACCCGACTACACGAGGGAATAACTCACTGATAAGGCCCCCCGACGACGCGCTGTAATAATCCGCTTATAAGGCCCTCGGCCACATGAGGGAAAACCCACTGATAAGGCCCCGACCACACGAGGGAATAACCCACTGATAAGCCCCCCCGACGACGCGCTGCAATAACTTGATGATAAGGCCTTCGACCACATGAGAGAAAACCCACTGATAAGGCACGAAGGAATAACGAGGTGATAACGATATCCAGTCGCGCGTGTGTTGCGGGTTGCGGTTTTGCTCTTGCACAGAACTCCCCTTGTACCCCCCTACCTACTTTAACTCTGCCGTTGACCGTTAGCGAGGGTATGGACGTGAGTTCAATTCCTATCTATGTCACATAATTTGTGAAAGTAATATTTATTATTATTATTATATTATTTATTTTACATCGGCCTTTATTTCTGCAACGAGGCTAATCGCCGATGCCAGGGGGCGAGCTCCTATACCTGGATGAGGGGTGAATGATTGTGAAAATGGGAGTAATGTAAACATATTATTCTCGCCCGAATAATATCACCAACGAAGGAGGCTCGAACCATCGACCGGACAGTCGTACTGGGTTTCCGCCAGTACAAACCGCACGACTTAGTGCGCTCGGCCACTCCGTTGGCAAAGTAATATTTATACAAATTTCATGTTCTGCTTTGCCGTTCGCAACCAGCTATAAACTGTAGGTGCATTTATACTGACCATATTAGTCCTGAATATACACAGATTGAAAATATGGCTCACTTGGAGTTGTCGCGCTAATGATAATGGATAACTGTCAAAGTTGACGCATATTTGTAAATCTGAAAACTTGTAAATATGACTCCGGGCTAAACCAATCAGAAGCAAGGTCACGCCTTTCCTCTATATACTGCATTCTCATTTGAAATAAAGTATAGTGATTTTTCGCTGATATGTTATTGTGTAAGTAAATATGACTTTTGAATTTACTTTCTATAGTTTAAAAATAGACTATAGTAATTCTAGTCTTAAAGACATTATTGCCTGTTTTCATTTATAAAATGTATAGTTATTATTTTTTTTTACGATTTTTAAGATATTCATAGCCACCTTTATATTAATATTTGAATTTTTTGAATGCATATTGGATTCATAAATATTGGGAAATAAAAATTGGAAATTATATATCATTGAAGAGCAGAAAAGGGACCATATTTTATGATGAATAAAACATGAGGTTAAACGTTAAAAAAAAATCAAGCTAGTGTTATATTTCTTAAATCATATCATTTTTGTAAGTTCGGTTTTTTTTTTAATACAAATTAATATTATCTAATATATAGGGATGTTCTGATACTATTGATATGATACCAGTATCGATATTTTTCATTCGATATCGCAATTTTAATATCGATACTAATCTTCCAAAACTTTATTAATATCAGTTGACCCAGTATCGTATTGTTTCTTTTACTTTTTTTGTTAAAAAAATATCGTAAAATTTTTGTAATAACAATAACAATAAATATTTCTGTGATTAAATTTTTTCAATAAGAAACATTTCTAAAAATTGTGCTCTTGTAAAAACTGGTAGAAGAGGTACGTAATCGCAATGGCGCAGGAAATATTACGCCAAGAAACATACGTTGAACGGTTTAGAAATTGCTGGCGTTTGGCGCCTTTTTCCTCTACGTTTGACGTTATGAAATGTTATTGGTTATTTTTGTATTTTAATTAAAAATGTCACCACCAAGAAGCAAAGTGTGGAGCTATTTTATCAAAATAGACCAAGGAGTTTTCTCGGTGCTTGCAATGAAAAAAGTGGAGTGTTTAATTCTATTTTAAACAATCACCGAGACCTATAGGTTTCAGCAAGAGTTCATATACACAACAGTTTTGCAAGTCAAAGATCGGAAATCCCTTCATATAATGTTTATTATCTATTATCGTTTTCCTAATTTTCCTAATTCTACTGTCCTATATTTTTACTAACTAAACCTAAGCTAATTACCTAGTTTTTAATTATACAGTACTTTATTTTGTAGTAAATTAGTAAATACGATTAATTTAGGTAATTAGGTTTAATTTAGTTAGTAAAAATCTAGGACAGCAGAATTAGGAAAACGATAATAGATAATAAATATTTTACGAAGGGATTTCCCATCTTTCACTTGCAAAATTGGTGTGTATATGAACTCTCGCTAGGCTCCATGGCCTCGTCTACCTCTTCTCTTCATGAACGTCTCTTATTTATTAGTTCTTCCATGAACTAATCTTCATCGTCTACGTTGTTTGTAGGTGTCCAATTTATTGTTACCTACGTTATCTGTCACTTTTCAGTCGTGTGTACTACTTTAATGTCCATACTACTTTAATCTATTTATTATTGTAAAATAATTAAAATTGATATTATGAGAGTAAAATGTTTTATGTTTTAAAGAAAATATATTCATTTTTCCTTTTGATACTTGAAAATATTGATATATTTTTTTTTTTTCGATACTATCGATACCCAAATATCAATTCTTTCTCAGTATCTATACATTTTATTTGAAAAATTTTCTTCAATTTTAAGTTATTCGTGGTTTAAATATATCGGACCAAAATGTCTTTTTATTAATATCTAAAAATACATTATTACACGGTAAAATTGTCCCCTTAAATAGGCAACTTTTGTCAAATTTAACCGACTTTGTATCTCAGACACTTGTATATAGGAGATTCAATTGAATTTTGTTTTGTAATGAAATATAAATTTTCTCAATTCAAATTTTTATTTTACTGTGTTATTTTTTAGGGTGAATATCAAGAAATGTGCTACAAAGTCTTGCATCATGTCGAGCAGTCTAAACAACAAATATATAAATTCAAGTATTTGGAGACGCAACAGTATATTAAATTGACGAGCAAAATTCACCGAATTCATACTTTCAAGGTAAGATACTACATGTATTACCTCTTTATCTCCGAATTAAATATGTAAGTTATGTGTTCTTTAAAAACTGTTTTATTTCATTTCAAATGCAATGTTCAACTATATTATTTTACGACGAAAGAAATTTATTATTACAATGTTACATGAATCTACTGTGTTTAATATAAAGAGAGAGTAGAGATATCCAATAACAAATTATGTGTTATATATTAGTGGACAGGAGATATCTTGATCTAATCTTTGTCAGTACTTTATCATATATTCTTGTGGGAACGTGTATGTAACTCCTCCATATTTAGAAAGTTGTACAGGGGCCGGTGAGAGGATCTTCCGATTTAGTCTCGTCCTGTTGTCGGAGAAGTGTGGCCGTCCTATTTCTCACGTAATATGAAACATAAATTTCCAGTTAATACAATTGTTAAATAAATGATCAATGTCCATATGTTGATTCCTTCCAATGTCGTACGCAGAAAAAATTTTCAGGGTAATTTTCAGTTTTCATAACATCGTAATTTATATCTAGTCCCGCCGTAAATAGGTACTATTGCACAAAGTCGATGTATCATAAAATCTAAACAATTCGGGGAAACAACTGAAACTTTTTTTTGGGTAATCTCCACTCCTAAAGTCCATTTATCGTAACTTTGAAATGACGTCACAGTTGAAAAACTCACCTTGTTGCCAATTCGTAAACTGTCAAAAAAAGTTAGGTTATATCGAACAACTTCTAAAAATATATTAAAAACCTATATTTCCTATGGAGGAAAGGAATTAATGTAAATTATGATGCACAGCAGCTCTTTCTAACCGATTTGTCGCGAAATTTATGGTTTATATTATATTAAGTGTGTAATGTAGTATTTAAATAAAAAAAAATTAATTTCAGTGTATAAGAATCATCAGAAATATTTGTTTTTAGAAATGTGTCGTGTTCTTTTAATACTTTTTATACAATTGACTTTAATTTTTCGCCTGGTGTCACATTGACACAGCGGGTTCGGGAAGCCAACGCAGAGTGTTCCGAGTCACACTGTTTAACTCCAGACCGCTCGAATAAACGCGTTTAGACCTTTTCTCGAACGCTCCGAGCTTGCTTCCTGAACTCACTAAATGATATCGGAAAACAATGATAAATAGTCAAATTTTTTATTATTCGAATAGAAATTTTTGAATTTCAGATGTTAGATACAATTTTGTTTCGAATAATGAATATTCAAATATTATTTCCAGTCAAACAGTTTATTGCCGCTAGCTGCAAGTGTAAATTTCATGAATATGCTAAAATTACTTTTCGTTTGTATCTGATGATAATAAACCGTTCTACGTAACAGACCTGTAGGTTAAAATTACAAAAAAAAGAACGTAACAAATGTAAATAGAACATATTTTATTAATCATATATAATATTTGTTTATCGACCAAGATACAAAATTAAATATTGTTTTTGTTCACTTACATTACAAATTATAAAACCTTTTAAAATATACAAACACAATATACAGATAAAAGTGCGTTATAGAAATATCACCCATCATATTTTATATCTATTACTCTTTTATGAGTTTTAAAAAACCCTTAAAGTTTGGTCTGAATCGCTCTGTAAGAAATGGTAGTTTACTAAGGTACCATTGCAGTTATAAAAAATTAACTCTACCAATATCTCGAAAACTGTTGATACGATCAAGCTAAAATTTGATATCTAATACTCTTTTAAGAGTTTTAAAAAACCCTTAAATTTTGGACTCAAACGCTTTGTTAGAAGTGGTAGTTTACTAAGGTACCATTGCAATTTTTTAAAATTTACGCTACCAATATCTCGAAAACAATTGCTACGATCAAGCTAAAATTTTATATCTAATACTCTTTTATGAGTTTTAAAAAACCCTTAAATTTTAGTCTTAATCACTCTGTTAGAAATGGTAGTTTACTAAGGTACCCCTTTCATGTAATTTTATATTAATAGTGTCGACAGTAACATGCTCTCCTAAAATCAAATTAATTATCTTTCAAAACAATTAATAAGAGACAAAACCATCCTTTGAGCACGGCTACTAAGAGCTTTGGGCAATTTTATTACAGTAAAATTTAAAAATAATAAAATATAACCTCACTAAATAAGCACTTAAATGTCTACCTGATAAATAACGATTGAACAATCCAATTAGAAACTGAGAACATTGGAAAAATTTACCAACATTAAATAAATAAATGAGATTTTATTTAGTGTTAAAAAATGGCGCTTGCTTTATGTAATAATCATAAAAATATGATTATTACATTAGTTTTTAGGTGAAAAAAATCCGTGACGAAAATCACTTCAAGGATGGATGGCTTTTCGGCATAGGAACAATCAGTCAAAAACAAGTTTAAATATGGGTCCACAAGTTAAAATCGGGTGACACAAGTCTTAAAGATGATGAAGGAAGAGGACGGGCATCGGATTTCGACGATCAGGCACTTTTGTCAGCCGTGGAAGAGGGCGATAGCATGACAACCCGGCTACTGGCCGAAGACTTCAATGTAGACCAATCCACGATCGTCCGTCACCTAAAAAAGCTTGGAAAAGTGTGGAAATTGGCTGGATGGGCGCTTCGCGAACTTTTCAACAAAGCCGATCGAGTTCGATTTTTCACCGAATTGGTGTAGAGAAACGTGCCATCGTCATTTTTGAAGAATCTTGTCACTTGCGATGAATCGTGGTTGTTCTTCGAAAACGTCAAAAGAAAGAAAGCTTGTGTATCTCCGGGTGCAACATCGAAAGGAATAGCAAAAGGTGCCCACAGTAAGAAGGCAAGGTGGTGCGTATGGTGGGTAGAAGCGAAATCATCCATTGGGAGATCATTGCAAACGGCATTTGCTTTTTGTGCAATGGAGATGATGAGCGTCAACAGAAGCGGATTTTGCACAAAAACAGCAAACGGCAATTCAACATCAACAGCGACGTCTATCTGACTCAGCTCGATCGTCTCCATACAGCAATAGATCGTCTCCGAACAGCATGTTTTTTGTTGAATAAATTTATATACAAAAAAAAAAAAAAAAAAATCGTCGTTAATTTTGCATCAACCCAATACATTTTACATACACAAATTCTATAATGCCGAACAGGAGTTCGTCTGAAATATAAATTTCCTGGTTATTTATAATGTTAATGTTATTCATTTTGCTATTTATTTGTTTATTTTTTTTTGTAAAATCAGTAACTTTACAAAATAAAATTTAGACCGGCGACCGGGCCCCTTATATAAGCGGGCCTTAGGCCATAGCCTTGTTGGCCTAGGCGACAAAACGGCCATGAACTCCAGCCACTCCGTAAACGTTATCAAATAAGACCTTAAGATGGGGGCTTACAGAAGAAGCACTGGAAACTTGCTTACTGCATCTCTAAGGGACATCAGGAAGACCAGAGCTTAACAACTGATTCACTGATACGCAGACAACATGTATCGTAAAATTCTTTTTTCCGATGAAATCATTTTCAATATCGAACAAAATGATCGGGTGTATGCACATAGCTTTCAAGGCGATAATTCACAGGGTTCAGAGAAGTCATCATCCAGCGTGGGGTCTCCTGTCTCGTATGAAGAGGTTACTGAGCTAATTTTCAGCTTTTATTATTTTCAAGTCTTTTAAATTTAATTTATTTGAAGTCAATGGTTTTGAACTGGAAATGTTGTCCGAGTCACTATTCAAACAAACATTTACTCTGGGTAATTTGATGTCTTTAAATTTAGTGTCACTGTCTTTGAAGTAAATAATATTTAATATTAATCTCACAATCACTATTTAGGTTCAATATATATAAGTTTCTTTTATTAAAATATTTTCCTTGTTTTCTCTGCATGTTTTTGTAGCAACTTCTTCTTCAGGTGAAATGATGGGCCAATTTTTGTGTTCTAGTTTTTAATTTCTAGCTGGTCAATTTTGAATTTAATTGCGAGGCAATTGCTAACATTTTGTGATTATTGTATCATGTGAATTTCACAAAGGTTGTTTTTATTTTCATTATTTTCGAAGTATCTGTTTGTTATGTTTGCGGTGAATCCATATTTTTATCCCGTAATAAAAGGCGGTTATCTACGCAGCACTGGGACGCGGTTTCAAATGCCCCCACCTCTTTCGGTTTTTTATCTTGTACAGTCAACTCTGGGGTCAACTCAATATTTGCCTCAAGCCTCAAGTATGTAATACATAAAATGCGTACTTGTTTAAACAGGGATGTGTATACTAGGACCAGTCGAGACGTCACACTGATTAAGTGGTTTTCATATCTATGGCCGGTGATCTAGAAACGGAGAACTTACCTTCTCTGCCTCTTATACATCTATCTAGGCGTTGAGATCCTATTATTTTTATTTTTTATCATTAAATAAAAAAGGCAAATGTCTTCTATTTGGTTACAAGATTGGACACTAGTATCAAAGTTGGACTTCGCATATTTATTGTAATACTTACTTGTGCTTCTATCTTCGAAACTGGTTAAATAACAAATGATGCTGGATGTCTTTTTCCATTCCTAAGGATTCTTAGCAATTAAGGTATATTCAACGTACCATGTGCTTGATTGAGTATTGTGGGGGTATTATGTTGTCTGTCTTTTGACTTTAATTCAACATTGACTCGTATTCAATCAATCATTCATTTCGTCAATCATTCGTCATTCATTTCGTCAAGTCAGCATGGAGTCAGTACGTCAGTTTTAAAATCTCATTAAAATATCAATATATTATCATTTTAACCTTTAAAACCACATTATTATACTAATTGAGGTGCAATAATTATAATACAGTGTTAGTGAACATATTTTTTATTTCTTTTAAATAATACAAGTGTTTTAAAAGTGTGTGTAATCCAAGTCAATAAAGGTCATTTTTGCATGTTTCTTAATTGGCTAGGACCTGCAAAAATACGACAAAATAGAAAGATAAGTTTTTTATGTTTTCTACATTCGTAGTATAAACTATTTATTCCTCTATTTAACTCTATTACCCTGTGTTTTTCACTTTTATACCTTCCGTGATCTTCTTGTTTGTCTGTTTAAAGACCCCTTGACAGACCCCTTGGGGCAGAAGAACGTGTCCTTGTCTGTTAAACGTTTTGTAAGAGTATCCAAATAGTCCAGTGCATATCGCACCTATCTTGTATTCGAAAGGTTGGTGGTTCAAACCCTGTTCGTGTATGTTTTATTTTATTTTTTAATTTTTATATTTTATTATTAATTTTATTTTATTAATTTTTTAAATACATTTTTAATTTATTCTTTTTTATTTATTTATTACAATTTAATTTTAATTTAATTTAAATTTATATTTTTAATACATTTTTAGTTTGTTATATATATACATATTACTTTTAATATTCATTTGCAATGTCTCGACTTGATGCTGAAGTAGTTAAGAAGGTGCTCGAAAATTTGGAACTTACTAACTTCTTGCGTAGCAACATAGTTAGGAGTTTGAACGAATGTCCTGCCCTAGTCCAGCTAACCAAAGAAGTTAAAATTCTTCGTGAGGCTAATGGAAAACTAGCCCAACAAGTTACTGATCTAAAAAAGCAACTTGATTTACAACAAGCCAAATTAAAGTCAGTACCTTCTTCGGGTAATATCTCAATTTCAGAAGACCTATCAGTTATAAATACATCTGAACCAACTAATATTGTTGCAACTACTACTCTTACTGGAAACAGCAAAAACCAGATAATCAGCTACGCGAAAGTTGCAGAAAAAGGCGTTTCAGTGACTTCTGACTCAAACATGAGAGATGCTGTGAAAAAACCAAAACTAAACGAAAGTAGAGCAAAAAAAAAACATCTCAAATTATCTTTGGGTCTCGTGCCACTGATCTTCTACTTGAAGTAGCACCTAAACTGTCCTGGATTTATGCAGGTCGCCTACGTAAGGGTCGCCTACAACCTGCGACAACCTAATAACATTTTTAAATCAACAGTGGCCTAACGGTGAATTTGTTTGTACTGATTTGCAATGCAAAGGACAAAATCGTCTTTTAAAATTGGATCAAGCAACAGTGATATTGACTCTTTACTTTCACCTGCAAACTGGCCTACAGGCATCCTTTTGAAGCCTTTTAAATTTTTTCGTAAGTCCAGAAGGGACAATAAAGTCGATTAAAAAATTGCTGTTTCCCATCCGCATCTCTCAATCTTTCAACATACTATCAAAATGTTCGTGGTTTACGAACTAAAACTCAGCAACTAAACCACTCTGTATTAATCAATAATTATGATCTCATTGCGTTGACCGAAAGATGGTTAATTGATAATATTGCCAGCAACGAATTATTTGATAGTAGATACGTGGTATTCAGAGATGATAGATCAGCAACCTCTAGCTCTCTTAGTAGGGATGGAGGAACTCTGCTTGCTGTTAAATCAAATCTACTACCTTCTTCTATTGAAGTTCCTCCGATATTCGGTATCGAGCAGGTCTGAATGAAGATAAAATTACAGTCTACTATCCTTATTGTCTGCTCGGTTTACATCCCCCCAGATTCTTCTCATGGTATTTATGACAGTTTTAGTCTCAACATCTTCAATATACTAAATTATTACTCTAAAGCCCAAATATTAATTTATGGAAACTTTAACTTACCAAAAATCAATTGGTACCACGATTATGACTCGGGCAAACTCACACCGTCAATATTTAGTTGCGATTCAGCCAATGCTTTATTGGACAATCTCACACTCCTAAATAATAATAATAATAATAATAATAATAATAATAATAATAATAAAAAATATTGATCAATATAACGACCATACCAATTGTATCGGTCGTACACTGGATCTTATATTCTCCAATAATGCTACAGTGAATGTATCGCACAGTGCTGATACACTGGTGAAAGAGGATATGTACCATCCAGCTATTCACGTAGTACTTCAAATTGAACACCTCGAGTTTCTTGATAATGACAATCAATCCTAATAGATACGACTTTAGAAATGCACCATACAATGATATAAATCTAGCATTATGCAACTTAAACTGGCCTACCATTTATAAAAACTTGGATATAGAAAACGCAACTAGTTTATTTTATGATATTGTCCACGGTGTCATTGATTTTTATGTTCCCAAAATTAAACTTAAAACTAATAAATATCCTAAGTGGTTTGATAAAAATACCATCAGATTAATCAAAATAAAAAATCAAGCCTATTATAAATTCAAATCAACTGGTTCTTCGGACGATTATATGAAATACTCCCATATTAGAAGACTTTGCAAGATCAATGTCAAGAACAGCTATGAAGAATATGTTAGTAACATCCAGAACGATATTTCCCGAAACATCAAATCATTCTGGTCTTTTGCAAACTCTAATAAGAAGAATCATATCTTTCCAAGACAAATGTCGTTCGGCGAAAAAGTTTCTACAACAACTAAAGAAACATGCAACTTATTTGCTGAATACTTTAAATCAGTATATTCTGATAACAGGACACAGGTGCTCTCATTTGACCACATCTGGGGTCCTAGTCTTGCACATATTCATATCAACAGCGATGAAGTTACTAGAATTTTGACGTCACTGGATGAAAATAAAGGTTGCGGACCTGATGGTATCCCTGCAATATTCCTCAAGAAGTGTTGCCACACCATAGGACCAGCACTATCCTGTTGTATACATATTATCAATTCAGACTGGTATTTTCCCGACGTATTGGAAATATGCGTACATCACGCCTATTCCTAAATCTGGCCTAAAGTCTTCTTTTATGTATTGCCAAAGTTCTGGAGTCCATTGTTACTGAAGCTGTATTCACCACTAATCAGCAGACTATCGTCCTTCAGCAACACGGCTTTTTTAAAGGACGCTCCACCGTCACCAATTTATTTTGTTATAAAGATTTTATTTCAACATGAAGAAGGATCTGAAGTTCATGCTGTATACACCGATTTTCGCAAAGCTTTCGATCAAGTAGACCATCGAATTTTGTTAGCAAAATTAAAAGCTTACGGCATCAGCGCTAATCTTCTCCAGTGGCTCGAGTCTTATCTCTCTGGTCGGAAACAATTTGTTAAGATTTTCAACTGTACCTCTGAAGCAATATCTGTTACTTACGGTGTGCCCCAAGGTTCTCATCTTGGGCCTGTCTTATTCTCACTTTTCGTGAACGATATTGGCTCCAGATTGTCATATTCGTCATATCTGCCGATTCATATCTTTTTGCCGACGACATGAAGTTGTTTCTGAAAGTCAACAACGCTATCAACACAGTTGAGCTGCAATCAGATCTGGGCGCAATTGAAAGCTGGTGTAAGGTGTTGTATATTAGAATTAATATATGTAGTTAGCCATGGTTGTTATGGTTGCCAGTAATAAATATAGAATGTTTGTGTAATTTAGAATGTAATATAAAAATCATCTTAATAAATACTTTACATGATATTATTACAATTATTAATTAGTAGCACAAACATAACATGGCGCTGCAGCGCTGTGAGTAGAAAATGTGTGAAAAATAAAACATTTTAAAAAGTGCATACGGCTGAAGTTTTAAAAGCTAACATTAAAAATAAGTAAAAATGGAAGCAGTATTCAGGCCACCAAAACCTTTGGAAGTAGAAGGCAATATAAATAATAATTGGGATAAATTTAAAAAATCCTTTGATAGATATCTACTTGCTATAGGAAAAAGTAAACAAAGTAAAGAAATAAGATCTGCGATGTTGCTAAATTTAATTGGAGAAGAAGGGCAAGATCTGTTCGATACCTTTAATTTATCGAATGAAGACTCTAAAGATGTAGAAAAGGTAATTAAAGCATTTGATGATTATGTAGCACCTAAGAAAAACATAATATATGAAAGATTAATATTTTATGCTCGTAACCAACAAGATGGTGAAACGTTTGATCACTATCTAACAGTAATTAATAAATTGGCTAAAACATGTGAGTTTCACGATGAACAAGAAACATTTGAGAGCAAAAAGTGTAACAGAAGGCATAAGAAGTTTGAGTGCCCCGCATTTGGAAAAAAATGTAACGTATGCAATAAACCAAATGATTTTGCGGTTGGATGTAAAATTAAAAAAGTAAAAGAAATTGTAACCAACTCGCACAGTGATTCGGAAGATTGTTATAATATTAATAATGTTGAACGTGTTGTTAATGAAACTGAGTCCAATGTTAAAAGTATTTATGAACTTAATTGGTTTGAAAAACTTAAAATTAATAATTTGTATATAAATTTCAAATTGGACACAGGTTCAGATGTTAATATAATAAGTAAAAGCATCGTTAATAAACTAAAGTTAGATAATAAAATTAAAAAATCTAAAACTGTGCTGAGAGCATACGGTGGATTTGAAATTAATCCTATTGGCCATATTGTCTTAAATTGTGAATTTAGAAACAAAATTATAAATATAGATTTCATAGTCGTAAACCATAAGGAAGCAAAACCTATTTTAGGATTAAATGGTTGCTTGCAATTTAACTTAATTAAAAGAGTAGATATTGTAGAATCACATAGTAACAGAACAACATTTATTAATAACAATATAAATGTTTTTGCTGGAACTGGTAAATTTCCTGATCAGTATACTATCAAAATAGATGAAAATGCAACAGGTATTATAAAACCACCAAGACGGGTGCCACATTCAATTAAACCGGAACTTAAAAAGACTTTAGATAGATTGGTTAATAAAGCTATAATTAAAGTTGTAGATTGTCCAAAGAAATGGGCTAGCAATTTAGTAATAGTCGAAAAACCTAACAAAAAATTAAGAATTTGTTTAGATCCGATAGAATTAAATAAGGTTATACAGAGGGAATTCTACTTAATACCTAAGTTTGACGAAATTCGAACGAGATTAACTAATAAAAAATTATTTACGGTCATAGATCTTAAAGACGGGTTCTGGCAAGTTCCGTTAGATGACAAATCAGCTGATATTTGTTTCTTACCATCTTAATGGCATTACACTTGAAAGAGTATCAGAAATACGTGATTTAGGTGTAATATTCACAGACTGTTTGTCCTTTGAGAAGCATATAAATATCATCACTATCAAGTCGCTAAGGATGCTTGGCTTTATCATACGTCAAACCAAAGAATTTACTAATATCCATGCTATCAAGTTGCTATACTTTTCACTTGTGAGAAGTCATCTTGAATACGCCAGCACTATATGGTCCCCTCAGCAAGTTACTTTTTGTGAAAAGCTTGAGCGCGTTCAAAGTAAATTCAGTAAATACGCTCTATTCAAACTGGGCATTCCGTATGGTGACATGAACCGGGAAGAGAGATATGCTACGCTAAATATCATGCCACTAATATACCGACGAAATATATGCGATCTCTGTTTGTTGTACAAAATATTTAATGGAGTAACTTATGCACCTAACATCCTTTCAAGCTTCCACCTGAGAGCTCCTACTAGAACAACGAGGAACCTCAATTTATTGCAAGAACAGCAACATTCAACCAACTACGGATGCAATACTTCTACTAATAGGTTATCTAAATTGTTCAATTCCCTCAATTGTAATAATTTAGATATATTTAATTCATCGTTTAATGTTTTTAAAAATAGAGTAACTCAGTTAGTTAATGTATCGTAAAATTTAATTCTGTACTGTTTTGTTTAAGTATGTATTTTATATTTGTATTATATTGAGCTATTTAGGCTTATTGCTTGTAATGCTTGAAATTAATAAATAAAAATAAATAAATAAATAAATAATGTATTAAGAATGTGTAATTGCATGGGCAGAATATTTAGTTTTGTTGTATTTACCTTATTTGGTCAATAAAGTAAATACACTGTTTTCTATATTTTTTTCATTTACATTCCTCTGTTAAGAACCTCTGTATTATACGGTTTAATTTATTCTGCATTTTATTTTTTCTAATCAATACAAATTATAAATTAACATTATATATACATAATTTTTTAAAGTAAAAATCCCTTTTTAAAATACACTTGTTATTTTGCTCCCGTAAGTAGGTAGTTAGGAGTTTTGGACGAGAGAGAGAGAGAAATTTACAGTGTGTTAGAAAATGGGAAAGAATTGAGCTTATAGAAATAGCTGATTTTATCACGTTAATAAGTTATTCTTATCAGGTTAGTTGATAAATTACTTTTTTCAATTTTTCTCCTTCTTTTTTGACATGTAAATCACATTCTCTATCTGTATCTATCTCGTCCAAAGTGCCTCACACTACCTACTCCGGTAACTTCCGTATTCCCGTCGAAAATAATTCTATTGATTGACATCGCACACAATATTGCACCTGAAAGTTGTAATAATCAGTTGGAATAAGTTGTGTTACTATCTGGAACTAATATTATTAAATTTAAGTCTGTTATGGACAACAGTGTCAACACTATCAACACTAATGTTTAAATTCCCAGTCATTTCCTTCCAGGTAATCGCCCATTACTCCGGATTCACACCAGAAGCTGAACGGGCACCATCGATGTGTTTGACACACGATCACGTTATCCTGGAAGGATTTGCACCGATCAAAGACTGTTCTGAGTGACAAAATTTCATACCTTTTATGCCTTCATTGAAAAGAAAATTAATAAATACACTTTGTGCAACTGAATTTGAAACATCATTGGACGTTAATAAATATATCATCGTTAATAAAACAGGCAGTATTGATACAATCAAGTTGCTTTTGTATATTTTTATAATTGTATAACATACTTACTATGAGGAATATAAAATCTCTTTGCAGTAGTTCCTCAATTATGTTCAGAAAAGAATAAAATGCTGGTTAAATTTGCACCGCTTTAGTATATACTGTTTTGCAGTATTGGCATAATAGTTTAAAGATACTATTTGTTAATTTGTAAGGAATTTACTATTTTCTCTTCAGCCCATAAACGCCCCACACTAGTTTCACCGGGCCATAGTTTTCTGTACTGCTACTTTATATTGGGCATGGGCCTTTCAATCCGAAGGTGACTTAATCCGGGTTGCGAGCGGTGATAAAGCTATAATGCGATGCTTTTAAATTTTTTTTAAAATGATTTAAATGAGGTTGATGTGGTAAGGAAAAATATGAATATCTATACGCTGACTAGGGTTCAAACCCAGGACCTTTAGCACGAGAAGCAGGGTCACTACCTCTGCGCTACCGAAATCGGCAAGAAATTTACTATAATATTTTTATTTCAGAACAACAAGGACAATTTCCTGATTATCAATGAAGCTAACAGTTGTGTGTCTAAAATGTATCAGTGGTTACACAATCAGTATAAGCTTGTTTATGAAGAGAAGACTGGAGACGTTGAACAATATATTACTGTGAAAGATGAAAATAATATGTATTTAGTCATCAGGAATAATGAGAAGAGTAATTGTGAGATTAAAGGCGTCAATTTATGGCTGTTAAATTCTAAGGTTTTAACGGTAAGTTGTGGTACTATTGTAGTTTTCTCACATGATATAGTTCTGGAAATGTTCATGATATACGTTGTGCCGATGTACATTATTCCGTATACACGTCAGGGTCCCCTTCTATAAACAATTAAATTTCTCCATTAAAAACGTAAATTAATATTTTTGTTATATTTTCTGTAATCTAGCTTTTTTACTGAAAATCGTTGCTATTGTCGTAAAATCGGGCACGGGGCTACTGTAGTTGCAGCTCAAATCTATATTTTATGAGTTGCAATGTGCAAAAAGCCAACGTGTCATACTCATCTTCTCGATTTTCTCGAATTAGCTCGAATTTTCTAACGTAGAACATATCGCTACACTCAGGACATACGGTGATAAAGCCTTATATATGGTGATATAGCTTTTTTCAGCATTCAGGTTGGGACAGTTTTGAAAACAATTTTGCCTTATAAAAATCAAGTAAGTGAAATATGCCTATAATATACCATGTGCAAATGTTACTGAAAAGGTATAATAGTAAATTAGAAATGCCGTTTGCGAAAACAGGTATAAGTTAAAACGTACTTGTTACCTTATGTTCTGACAGTAGCGATATTAAGTGGCGGTTGGCAATATTAATTAAGGGGGGTGTAACAGGTGATTCAGCTTAGACTCTGTTTAGGCTGTAATGGTAACAGCCTAATCCCTAGTTTTACGAATGATAATAGCAACAAATTTTTGCGTATTTTATTATCTCAATGTTTTGTTCTCACATGTTTTATGTGAAAATAAGAATACTAATATTTAATGTCTTTTAAAATATATTGATTTTTAAAGATTTAAATGTCTAAAATGGAAAAATATAGAAATAAAAAGTTTAAAAAAAGAGTTTTATTAATGCGCCCCTTAATGAGAATATCTCACGCGCATGCACACACACACATACACTGAATATTATTTTGGCATAGTTATTCCCAACTTAATCATAAATATTGATAATTTAAAGTAGTTAACACTACAGTGTTTGTTTGTTTCTTTACTTGGAGGGGTTGATAATGAAACTTTAAAGATGTTTACAGTCGCAAAGAGGCGTCATTGGTCATATTCCTTATACAAAATTACTCTTGATCATCATTGCCAGAAGTTTACCGCTATCATTTACAATCTTTATAAACACTTAATACAGTAGTTTAGAAGAATGCGGGAAGTAAAATGTTTGTACTGATGGTCTCACAGTGTAGAATTATTATAAAAATATCACTTTTGTTGTTTATCTACTGCCTTCAATAATTATGTTTTAGAATAAATTTGCTTTCCATAGGTTAAATACTATTTATATTGTTTTCTTATTGCAGCATTTTTATAGCTTACCACAATGTAAAATTCTACTTAAATCGAAGATACCATCCACATTCTACTCTCTTTCAAACACAACCGTAACAGAATATAAAATCTTCACTGAAGAAGACGATACAATAGTTCATTCTTACCGGCAATGGAACGTACCATCCAATGATTATACATTTAACCATCATGGGCACAATCTAGGCCTCTCATTAAGGAGCAATGACAGCATATTGAAATTATCACGTAAGGAGAATGGAAGATATTCTGAACCAAACTATTACGCTCCCGCTATTCAGGGGGAAGTGTCTGAAACTTCTAATTTGCACTTGCCGACTGATGGGGAAATTTTAGTTATGAATATTGGTATGATGGATCGTAGAAGGAAGTTGGTAGCAGTGGCAAGACATGAGCAAATCAGTGTCAGAGGATTCCTAGATGTTATTAAGGTATACACTACATTACATTACGAAATATTATTCTCTTTCTGTCGTTATTTATATACAACTTTATTGACATCAAGACATCTCTGTGTTTGACTAACTAGAACATCTCTCGTTCTAAAAACATTTAGAAAACTGATTCTTACTTATGTTTCCTTCACATTTGCGGTATAATCATCGTGTATTATTTTCAAAAACACTTAAAACGTGGCTCACAAGGTTATGGGTTCTATAGTCGCTGCATTCTTCAGCATGTGCTTTTTTTGTAATAGTGATGTAAGTTGACTTCCACCCAAAATTCAGATATAGTACCGGACTTATAAATGCTGTTAAAATATCAAGCTCGTCGTCTCTTACTAATATTAGGATCTAAGTATAAATTCCATTAGGCTCTATAGCTTTACCAGACGTAACTAGTTTGATAGCACGAATAATACCTGCTCAATTAAAACCTGCAGAAGGTTTTCATCTGACAACGTCGAAAAAGGTTTTTGTTTTTCTTCCACCAGTGTAGTGCATCAACATTACTTAACTGTTGCAAAAATTTAAACCTATCACTTGCGTTTTTCTCTTTCAAACTATTATCTTAGACAAATGTAAGCATTTCCATACTTATTTGGTAAATTATTCCCATTCACTAAATCATTTCACACTTTTCATTTCAATAATAATTTTTGGCCTTGGGTCTGACCACCACTTGGGCACCTATCGCCCAGTTTCAATAATAAAAAGCTGCAAGTTCCATAAGAAAATTGTTAATTGATACTTATAAATAAAAGATTGAATTCTTTTTACTACGCCACTTAAAAGTACTCAAAGAGTTGCCTAAAAAAAGTTTAAAATCTGTGATTTTTAGTTTTTTTTTTTTTTGTAATTTTTAGTGTGCTTTGCATTTGAGTAATACAAACGAGGTGCTATATGCACTAGTTACAAAGATAATTTGGTCCTATTTAACTAAAATAGTATCTCTTATAGTTTTTGAGATCCACATACGTGCCCGGTTAAATAGGACACCCATTTAACCGGAGCAATGGATTGCGTCACTCATCTGTTACTTACATAACCATGTCCGGGATCTGATAATAATATTATTTTATCTAATTTTTTCTTTTAGATTTATGATGATATTTCTCAAGGGTCATTATTCCATAAGGTATTGACTTACAAGCCATCTTGTATTACTTATTTGAATTTTGAGGACAATGGAGAAACTTTGCTCATATTTTTGGAAGATCAAAAAGAGTTGCAAGTTTACGAATACAAAGGTAATTTTACAAAGGCGTTTTTACAAATTTAAACATTCTCAACATGTATAAAAAATACTTGTTTGACCAAAAAAATACTAGATTAGTGTCATAAAACTGTATTAACTGTTTAAGCAGTCCGAAATAATTCGAGCTACACCATTTGGTTTAACATGTTCACGCCCGTGCTACCTCGGATATGTACAACTTTTCGTTAACATGATACAAGATATTTATTATATATATATGTTGAAGTAAATTAGTTAATTACTTTTCAAATATCAGTCAATATCTATTCAACTTCTAAAAAGATGGCTATGCATCCGTTGACAGATAATAATATAGTTTTGTTTCTGTACGTTGTAATTTTTCTTAAAATATTTCATATTCACTGTAAATATAATTTCCTAATTAAAGCATATTGATTACTTATTTTACGTGTACGATCATTTAACATCAATATGGTAGCAGAACGTGGTTCCTACATGTAAAATAAGGGTTTCGTTTTTCAACGTGAAATTTTCATTGGAAATAAAATAATGGATTTTTACGGAATTGAGAAACTGTGTGGAGCTTCTAATTGGAACATTTGGAAGTTTGCAGTGAGGAATTTGCTTCGCGGAACAGAAGGTGCGTACGAAGTTTGTACTGGCGAAATTACAAAGCCGAAACAGTCAGAGGCTGCCACCACTGCACAACTGGCTGCTTATAATTTAAAATTAAAAGAATGGGATAAGGCAGATCGCTCGGCAAGCCAAATTATTGTCAAAACGCTAGAGGCCCGAGTGATAGCACTGCTAGTCATATGCGAATCTGCTAGAGATATGTGGCTTAAGTTACATGCCATTTTTGAACAGCAAACTAAACAGGCTGCTCACACTGTTCAAGCTGAATTTTTCAGTTTTCACATGAGTCCAGCTGACGATATGGTAACGCACATAGCCAAATTCGAAGGATTAGTCTTACGCATGCAGCAGTTGAACGTAAAGTCTGACGAATCATCCTTGATGGTAAAATTGTTAGACACATTGCCAGATGACTATGAAAGTCTTAGACAAGCGTGGTGGGTAAGATCTGATGAACAACAAACGTTCATTAACCTGGTCGGAATTCTGACATCTAATGAAAAACGTAGAACTCAGCGTAGTGAAAAACAGGAAGAGCTAGCAGCGTTGATGTCAGTAAGAAGTAGAACTCCAGGCAAAACTAATAGTCAGTCTAAGAAATTTGTTAAATCAACAAATGAAAACAGAAAAGACAGAAAGAATTTTAAATGTTACGCCTGTGGCGGAACAGGTCATTTCCGAAGAGACTGTCCGAATTCAAAAAAGAAGAAAGAGAAAACAGATGCACATACGTCAAGTGGTGGTGTCAATAATCAGGCATTTATCAGCGAAATAATGAATGCAGAGCTCGACAACGATGTTTGGATTGTCGACTCAGGAGCTACAGATCATTTAACACTTCATGACGAATAGTTTTCTTCTTTTGAAAGATTTTCAACACCAATCAAAGTACATATTGGTGACAAGTCCACAATGGATGCAGCTGGAAGAGGCACGGTTAAATTTGAAGCTTCTGTAAATGGTAAGTGGCTGTCATGTTACATGCAAAATGTTTTGTACTTGCCAACTGCCCGAAGAAATTTGTTTTCAGTCACATCGACACTTGACAAAGGCATGTCGTTTAATTAATCCAAAAATTCATGCGAGTTTGTAAAGGATGGCGTAGTCATAGCTCGAGGTGTTCGCTTTGGTCAACTTTTCAAGATGTTGATCCGAATAAAGCAACCTGAAATGTCATGTGTCTATGAAACTAATATAGCTTCAAAAGAAAGTCTACAGTTGTGGCATGAACGTCTGGGTCACCAAAATAAACGCCACGTCCAGAAATTTCTCAAACTGTACGGCATCGACATTGAAACTGGTGATGAATTTTGTGGAGCCTGCGCAGAGGGAAAGCAGCTTCGAAACAGCTTTCATTCTCGTCAGCAGCGTGCAAAAGAACTTGGAGAAATAATTCACGCTGATCTTTGCGGTCCGATGGAAAGTCCCTCGTTGGGAGGATCAAAATATTTCGTCTGCTTCACATGCGATTATTGTAGGTTTCGCATGGTTTATTTTATGAAAGAAAAGTCGGAAACTGCAGAGAAGATCACAGAAATGCTGGATACTGTCAAAAATCAGCGTGGTCAAGCAATCAAGGGCTGCCAATGCGACGGCGGTCTTGGATTTAATAATGGTAAGGTAAAAAACCTTTTAAAATCCAACGGAATAAAATTTATTATCACCAACCCGTATACGCCAGAGCAGAATGGCTGCGCTGAGCGTACAAATAGAACTATAGTTGAACTTGCCCGAACAATGCTTCTGTCAAAGAATTTTGCAAAATCTTTGTGGGCAGAAGCAGTGAATACAGCTGTATACGTTCTTAATAGAACAGGACCAAGTAGCGTCGAAGGAAAGACACCATATGAATTGTTTATGGGGAAGAAAGTACACTTGGACAAGCTTCATACATTTGGTACAGAATGTTACATCCATGTACCAAAGGAACGTCGCAAGAAATGGGACGCAAAAGGACAGCGAGGCATTTTTGTGGGCTATTCGGAAGATATGGATGGTTTTAGCGTTTGGACGAAATCTGGAAGCCAAATCATTCGAAGCAGGGACGTTATATTTGAACCTGAGAATGGTGGGAAGACGTTGGCACTGTTTCCAACTGAAAATGCATCAAATAATTCGTTGGAAGATACTCCAATAAGAGAAAGGCTTCGAAATCGAGATGAAATTAGTGCACCTGATCGTTTAATTGAAATCATGTCAGTCGAAATTGACGAGCCTAGAAATTATGATGAAGCGATAAAATCAGCAGAGCGACAGCACTGGAAGAAATCAATGGACGAAGAGATGACAGCGCTGGATAAAAATTCGACATGGCTTTTAACAGAATTACCAGCAGGTCGAAAAACCATCTCTAATCGTTGGGTGTACCGCATCAAACGAAATTCTGACGGTAAAATTAATCGCTACAAAGCACGACTGGTTGTACGAGGCTACAGTCAACGAAAAGGAGTTGATTATAATGAAACATTCAGCCTTGTTGCTCGATTCGATACAATTAGATCCGTATTGAGCATTGCAGCAAATGAACGTCTTGAACTAGCTCCATTCGACGTCAAGACAGCTTTTCTAAATGGTCTTCTTGATGAAGAAATTTACATGCAACAGCCTGAAAGATTTGCAGATAACACTGATCGAGTCAGAAACTTCAGAAAAGCTTGTATGGGCTGAAGCAATCACCCACGTGCTGGAATAAACGTTTTACAGATATGATGCTCAAATTTGGTTTACGAGAAAGTACAGCTGATCCATGTTTGTTCTACAATATTACTAACAGTTACAAATTGATAGTAGTACTGTACGTTGACGACGGCTTGGTTGCTGAAACAAATAGATAAGATGACACAGATGAATTTTTGAGAAAATTGAAAATGGAATTCGAAATAACCATGGAAACGATTGGATACTATTTAAATGTGCTGATTCAGCGTGACGAAGACTCCTCAATTTTTGTAAGTCAAAAAACGTATGTAGAAGATGTTCTTCGTCGATTCAACATGGCTAATGCGAACCCAGTTTCTACGCCAACAGAAAAATATCTTCAAACAGAAGAAGAGATCGACATGGAGATAACAGCTGCTCCTTATCGAGAGGCTGCAGGCTGCTTGATGTACCTAGCAGTCGCTACACGTCCAGATATTTCTTTTGCGGTGAGTTACGTCTCCCAGTTCTTAGAAAATCCGAAAAAGGCACACTGGGAAATGGGAAGCGAATTATGAAATACATCAAAGGGACGACAAATATGGGAATTAAATACAAGGTTGCCGAAAAGACAGGCAAGCTAGAAGTCTACAGTGATACAGATTATGCGAACGAGCCAACAACACGACGGTCAATTAGTGGTATTGCTGTCAAGTACAGTGGTGGAGCAATCACTTGGGCGAGCAGACGACAAAACAGCGTCTCACTATCGACGACAGAAGCAGAATACGTAGCCGCAAGTGAAGCTGCGAAGGAAGCTGTCTGGTTGAGTAGGCTGTTCAACGAAACCGCACCGCTAAAAATTGCACCTGTACTTCTTGCTGATAATGCAAGTGCCATTAGACTAGCCAAGAATCCTGAATTCCATAAGCGCTCCAAGCACAGACGTGCGTTTTCATTTTGTGCGAGAACGAATCCATGAAGGCCAGCTAGCTATTGAACATGTGTCGAGCGAACAAGAAGTAGCAGATATATTCACGAAACCAATCACGCGTGTGCAATTTGAACATTTACGATGTATATTGGGTATGGTTTAACAATCTACAAATGCAGCATTTTGAATCTGACAAGCAATGTAAAACTTTAGGGGAAGTGTTGAAGTAAATTATTTAATTACTTGTCAAATATCAGTCAATATCTATTCAAGTTCTAAAAAGATGGCTATCCATCCGTTGACAGATAATAATATAGTTTTGTTTCTGTACGTTGTAATTTTTCTTAAAATATTTCATATTCACTGTAAATATAATTTCCTAATTAAAGCATATTGATTACTTATTTTACGTGTACGATCATTTAACATCAATAATATAAGATAACCTCAATCGAGAAGTCAGTTAGCGATTGGGTAAAACTGTGACATCAGTGAGTGACCTATATCGTGCGATTGTATTGAACTCGACTAAACTCCTTTAGGGCTGCAGTCAACAAAGTTAAAATAACCATGATGATTGCCATCATCCGGAACGGATAGGCACCTTAAGAAGAAGAAACTTTTTTAGCTACACAGTATTATTATTCATATTATTTACTTGTATCTTGATTAAAGCCTATCAGAAAGTACAAGAAGACCAATAAGATATCTTTTATTATATTACATTAATAACATAGACTTGCTATACAATATCTATGTCTTATCCATTGTATATTAAGTGCAAAAATATTATTCTTAAATATTATTACAAATAATATGTATCGTTACTGTAGTTGTATTTTTAAAGTTTTAAGGTTTTATTTTAATGTTACAAGTTAAAAATTATTTGTAACAAAAACGTATTAGTAGTACATAAAATGCCAGTTACAAAAAAATAGTCTCATAATCTCAACATGTTTAGCATTGTCAGAAGCATGACACTGTCTGGCAGGTTTCTCACAGACTCATCGTAATACGGCAGAAAACTTACATGAAATAGCAAACAAAACCATAGGCTTTAAACCACCGGCTAAAAACATGAAAACAGTTCCATGGTGAAACAAAACTTGAGCAAAATTAATAAGAAACAGTAAAAATGCTTTAAATGAGTATAAAAGACATGATAAAATAGAAATAGAATTCAAAAAGAGGAAAGCTATATCAAAACGCACAATAAAAGAAAACAAAGTACAATTTTGGCAACAATAAATCCTAACACCCCTATTACAAAAATTTGGCAAAAAATAAATAGAATGGAAAAAAAGAATATCCCCCAGTATATGACCACAATAATTAAGAATAATGAAACTCTAACGAAACCATGACATAGCAAATGCGTTTGGCGGAATCATTTTAAGAGAGCTCAAGCGATACCGCTACGGTCAATAATTTGTAAAGTTAGTTGTGAGTTAATAAAACACTTTCCTGAAAAAACAAGAAGACAACTCCTTCAGTTCTACAATTACATTTGGCAAACACACACATATCCTGACAAGTGGAAAGCAGTAATCATCATCCCAATCCCCAAACAACACAAGACTCATATAATAACTACCAACTATAGACCAATAGCCCTATCCCATATTTTATGCAAGATAATGGAAAAAATTGTAAACACCAGATTAATGTGACACCTCGTGTCAGAGAACAACTTACCAATATCCAATGCGGATTTAGAAAGGGACAATCAACAGTATACCAGTTAGTAGCCCTAAACTCAGAAATACAAAATGCCTTCTTCAACAAACAGCACCTAGTAGCAATAAGTTTCGATCTGAAAAAATCGTATGACATGATTTTTCCAAAACATTGACAGGAATACAATACTCTCGAAAATATTATGTACTTTGCAAGAATTTTTTTAACAAATAGAAGATTCCAAGTAAGAACACATGGATGTTTATCAGACACAAAAGTAGAAGTAAACGGTGTTCCCCAAAGTTCACCACTCAGTGTGGCACTATTTTTAATTGCAATCAACAAAATAATAACTAATACACTCTTTGCAGTAAAAACCCTGTCCTTTGCCGATGACCTGATAATATATTGTCGAGGTATCAATATGGCATCCATAGAACAACACCTATAATCTGCAATAAACTAACTGAAAAAATGGACCGAACAAACTGGCTTTAAATTCTCCTAAACAAAAATGAAAGCTGTATATTTTTGCAAACGACGAGGTAGACACGAAGATCCAGAACTAAAACTTTATAATAAAAATACATCGTAAGTAGACAAAATAGGGTGCCTAGGACTAAATTTCGACAGAAAGCTTACATGGAAACATCACATAAACGAATTAAAAACAAAACGTTACAAGAGGTTCAATAAATTAAAAACCCTCGCAGACAATGATTGGGGAGCTCCTACAGATATACTGCTAACAATATTCAGGGCATTAATCCGATCCAAGATAGACTACGGATGTATCATCTATAATTCTGCAAGACCAACCTCGCTAAAGCCTTTAGATAGTATAAAAAACACAACACTCAGATTAGCCACTTGAGCATTCCGCATAAGTCTAAGCATTAGTTTAGAGAATATATGCTGCGAACAGCCATTGGAAACCAGGCGCACTCAATTTACATTAAAATCATCCAACTCGCCTGCATTTCGAACCACCCAACTTTCCCACACATATTTACAAACCGTAACAATCCCTTACAAATTAAAACAGTCAATTCTTTCCAAAAACAAATAAAGACATATTGAGATCACCTCTCCCTCAGAATGCTCCAAGAGGTGCAAAGAAAATATAAAACTGATACCCCACCATGGAAAATCAAACGACCGCCATGCAATCTACACCTAAGTCAGTACATACAGAAAAATCAGCCTAGAGATTTAAAAAAAGAATTTTTATCGGATACAGGAGGAAAACAACCAATATAAATCTATATGTATCAAAAGCGAAGGGCTCGTAGGAGCAACCATAGTTGAAGACAATAAAACACACCAGCACCGTTTAAATAATCCAACTAGTATCCACAAGGCGGAAGCAATCAGCGTCCAAAAATCATTGGAAATAATAAATGAAAAAAACTGTTAAAATATGACGTACGCCATCTACTCGGATTCTCTAAGCGTCTTAAAAAGTATTGGAAAAATATACCCAAAAAACAAAATAATCCAAGACCCCCAAGAACTAATTTTTCACCTAAAAGAAGGTAATACATAAATAAAACTAATCTGGATAACATCGCTCATGAACATAGAATGCAATTAAAAGCCCGAAACCGCAGATAAAGAAGAATCCAGAAAATAATTCTACAAGCTCCAAAATCCAAACTTATGACTTACAAACAGAAATAAGATGTAGGATACTGCAGGAAGAAAAAAAAAAAAAAACAAATGGCAGAACATCCAACAAAACCATCTCAGAACCATAAAAAACAACTTTCAACAATGTAAAGTCGAATGGAGAACCAAATAACTTTAATTAGATTAAGAATTGGTCAAACAAGGATAACCCATAGTCAAAAACTGAAGAAAGAAGACCCACCCAGATACTACAAATGCAACAGAACAATAAATGTACAACACCTCTTAGTAGAATGTAACGAATATGACACAAAAAGACAATAATACAAAATATCTAACATTCTTGAACAGGCATTCTCGAAAACACCGACAATCGCGCAAAAATACCTAACAGGAACAGGACTATACAAACACATATAAAACAAAGCATAGACACACGACACTACAAACACATACATATCCACACAATAAATAGTAACATATAATATAATGTAAAATATGTATTATAAAATCATTTAAACGATATTCCCGAAGATTAAAAAAAAAAAAAACCTTATACAACACAGATATTGCCAAAACAACATTCTAACAGATATAATTCTACGGCTTCTGGACGAGTTTTTTTCAATCATATTGTATAAAGATTTTTGATTACATCTACGAAATATTATAAAGAAAATAAGTTCGTTTTAGGACAAAATTCATTTTACGGTAACAGTATGAAACGTAATAATAGGGTTTGCCTTTATTTATATAACAGGCAAGGCATATGCCGTAATTTCAATATTATTTTATCATTATTCAATTACAATTTGCATATTTTTCAGGTTTGGCTGGTTTCCAAAAGCGATCCTCGACAAAAATTGAAGCTACTGATATAATAAAAGTATCACTACCAGTAGAACCATTCAATAGAGAAAGAAATTTTTTATTGTTGGTCAAGAATAATTTGCTAACAATTACTCAGGCTGTAATGGACGGTGATAGAGCAAATATTGATTTGAACTGTGATTAGATTATATTTTATTGTGCATGCCAAATGCGAATTATTTATTTATATATGTATTTATATAATTGTTACTAAATATTTTGGTAATCATATTTATTGAATATTAAACTGAATTTAAGAGCATTAACCTATTCATTATTATTGCGCCAAAATTACTCCTTTGGAGTATTGTTCTCTGCAAACATTACCCACTTGCAAACATTTAATTAAAATAGAAGTAAAATAATATAATATTCAGTCATAGTATTGAATTCTTCGACCATCAAACAAAATAGACGCGCCCCTTCTGGTTTACCGTATTGGATTGACTGAAGCAAACATCTATTGCTGTTGTGACGTCACAGTTGAGCAAGAATTGAACGTTTTTGTTATTATACCCATGTGTTTATGGTTATCTTTTGTTATAAGCATTATATTAGCGTGTTTCGTCGATTTCAGCATTTCGGAAAGACAATTTTTGAAAATGATGCAGTCCTGTTGTATCTACAATTTTACGGAAAGATATAAAAATGACGGTGAACTATCATTTCACAGGTAGGTTATGAATTCTTGACATATATCATGTTAAAAATGATTATTCTATTTCACTGTGATTATAGTAATTGTCATTAATTGCACATATATTTTAAGTTTTCCCAACAACACAGACGTAGTGTCATAGTACAAATAGTGTCATAGGTAAGCGGGGTACACTTTTAAAAATTATCCTCGATTGGGTCTTACACTGACGGACATATAGATAGATAATTGTTGATAGCAGTTTTACAAAATATTTCGTTACAACGGGAATTACTTAACAGAGTTACGCAGATAAAAAGTATTCTTTCATGGAAGTGAAAATATTATATCCGTATATACAAAATTTCAGCAAATATTGGTTATAAAACAATAGATTTACAATTACTTTCATTACAGAAGGATTCGTTAAGCGAGTTTCACACGTAAAAAGTATCCTCGATCGAGTATTACATAAGAGAAAAACACACTGATTAACATAAATATGTTTATTTGTTGTTTAATAACACATTTACAAAATATTTCGTTATGCAGGAATTCGTTAACCGAAATACCCTCATAAAAAGTAACCTCGATTGAATCTTGCATAAGAGAGAAACATACTGACGGACAAAGGTGGATATTGGTTGTTTAAAAGCAGATTTAGATCTAACTGATGGTGATTACGTCATCGGACTAAAACATTTTCATACGTTCAATTCTATACCTAATGTTGATGTGGGTAATAATAAATCTATCATGATAAAAAAGTATTAACTTTACCAGTAGGTATTTATGAGATAGAAAACATTAATAATTATTTATCGTTAGCGCTTGGAAATTCGAATGATAAAAATGTATTTGAACTTAACCTAACTCCAACTACAGTCGAAAAGGAAAACTTTATAATTCTACATGTGAACATTACTACATTGAACTGTAGAATGCTTAGCAGCTATGAAATTGATTTTACGAAAGATGATTGTATCGGCGGAATTTTGGGATTTTAAATTCATGAATCAGGTCATACTGTAAATATAGTAAAAGTTGATTCGATACTAATCGATTGTAATATTGTAACGGGTGGATACAGAAACGTTAAGTTAGTTTACACTATCCACGAATTCTACCCCTCCGTTCCAGCGGGATATAAAATAATAGAAGCATAACGAAATTTTGTTTATTTGCCTGTAAACGTTCAAACAACAAACAACTTAACTCTCCAAATTTATGACCAGAATAAACATCTGGTAAATTTCATAGATGAAAACGATACTCCGTTGACAAAGTGATTTGTCCACTTTTTTCAGTATTAAGACTGGAACAGTTTTGTAAACAGTTTTGCCTTAGAGAAAGGACATAAGTGAATTATGCCCAAAATATTCCATGTGTAAACATGATCGAAAAGGTATAACAGTAAATTTATTTTATCCTAATTTATAGATCCTTATAAAACAATAGCAACACACATTATTTTGGGTTGATTAATTTTTATTTCTCAATATAGTCTCCTTTTAGCTCGATACACTTCGCCCAGCGTTTTTCCAACTTTTTCAAGCCATCCAAAAAGTGAGATTCCGGAATGCCCTCAAAATAGGCATCTGTTTCAACGATAACCTCCTCGTTCGACGTGAATCTCTTTCCGGCGAGCAATTTCTTTATGTTTGGAAACAAGAAAAAGTCGCTGGGGGCCAAATCTGGTGAATACGGTGGATGTGGCAAAAATTAGAAGAGTAATCCATGCATATTCGCCATCGAAACTGTACAAGTGTACATCCGTGCATTGTCTTGATGGATGAGCACTTTCTTCTTGGCCAAATGTGGGCGTTTTTTCTTAATTTCTTCGCTTAACTGGTCCAATAACAACGCATAATACTCTCCATTTATCGTTCGTCCTTTTTCCAAGTAGTCAATGTGGACGATACCGCGAGCATCCCAAAAAACCGTGCCCATCACCTTTCCGGTCGATTTCACCCTCTTCGCCTTGTTTAGAGTCGGATCGCCTCCAGAAATCCACTGTTTCGATTATTCCTTTGTCTCTGGAGCGTAGTGGTGGATCCATGTTACGTCAAAGGTTATGTATCGACGCAAAAACCCGTTATATTTTTACAAAAGCAAGAACTATTACGCGTACAGTGAATTTACTAACAAACTTGTTAAGGTGGGGCCTTTTGTCTTGTATATATTTGATATACAGTGTCCTAATGTAGGAATATTTAATCAATTTAAGAATTTATTATGCAAACACCTGAGCCCGTGCCCACCCTCCCTCTTAACCTACAACAAACATCTATAAGCACGTAAATTCACTGCACAATTAGCGCAAATAACATAATAAAGCATAGGAAAACTCATGTGTTATAACTCCACTGTATGCGTGACGAGTGACGTCAGCTTAGACTGATCTATAGTAGTAGAAATTATTAGACACTTGTAGACCATACGTATAGAAAAATAAGTGCGGGTGCGTTACGGAATACTCATTCTTAATCTTTACTAGTTTAGTCAAAAATTGAACAAAATACGTGTTGATAAACAAAATATTCAAAATATCTCATACAATTACCCGTTAATTGCCATCAACCCGTTAATTGCCAACAACCCGTTAATTGCTTTTTATTATTTAATTATCCGTTACCCGATAACCGTTAACTAACCATTGGTTAATGGGTAATAGATAGATAACGGATATTAGGTAATTAACGAATATCTGGTATTCAAAATCGGAACTGGGTACAATCATAACTGGTCGGGAAGCAGGTAGTGGATAACCATTGTATTACTATTCCAAAGTGATCACGGTTAGGGGAAAGTGGGGGAACCGTGCGCACCACTGAAAATTCAAATTACGCGGTATTTTAAGACAGTGTTGGCATCTAGGCTTGATAGGGGTGTCGAGCAATTAGCTTGGTGCCATGAGCGGCGACTCTATCATGTTAGTTGTTTGCAATACTTGGAAGTTTGTACATCGATTCTTATAGATATTATTCTAGACGTGTGCCAATTAAGACGGTAAATTCATAATTCTCATCTGATTATTCTCAAATAAATATTTTCTTAAAGAATAGGATCAACTGCTTGTATGCATGCAATTTCGGTATATTTAACTAAATAGTTTTTGTGATCTTAAATGATTTGTCTTTAAAGTCATGATGGGGTAATAATGCGCAAGAATTCGCGCCAATGATGGATTGGAAAAAGATTATGTCACCATCCAGTTCATGTCCTGTTCCATGTCATGTTCCAGTTTCTATAAAAAGATAAATGCCAAGAACCCATAAATGTTAACGCTGCAAGGAGAGTCCAAAGGCGTATCCTAGAACAATCACCAAATATTAAAACCAGTGGCGAAGAAAGACCTCCGCTAGACTTGCCCTCCCATAAAAAATAAATAAAAATAAACAATATTTTTTTTTATTATATAAGTTTTAGGTAAATCTTCAAAAATATATCAAATTATGTTCTATACAAATTTTTGTCGAAGGCTTGGTTTACTAGTTACGAATTTTTTAAAATTTTAAAGTTTAATAACTTCCTTTTCCGGTTTTGGATTTTCATAAAAAACAATAAGGTTCTTTCCAATGAATAGGAGAATTTTTTAGCACCAGAACGAACTCTCTAAGATGAACCGTGTTTGAGTTATCGTGTATAACCACACAAACACACACACACACATACGGACGGCACTTCGAAAATAGGTTTTTTTGATTCCCTGGACCATGAAACGTGGATTACAATACTTGCCCCTTATATATTAAGGGGCAAGGTTTCGGGCAAGTAATAAGGTCGGGCAAGTAAAAAGCAAGAAGAAAAAACCAAAATCCTCTGATTCATCTGAAGTATCTGACGACATGGATGATAATGACATCTGCGACAATGATGAAGTAGACGACATCGACCTAAGCTATGTTCTATCCGATGAAAAACCCGAAAATGTTACATGCGGAATTTATGAGGAACAAGGGAAAACTGAGCTATGGTATAGGTGTGTCGCATGCGGCTTATGGAAACATGTGGCATGTACCGGTGCAGACTCACCTAAGCAATACATTTGCGACCTTTGTCACTTGTAATATTTAAAATATATTTTGGTTTAATAAATATTTTTGCATTATTTTGTGTTTCAATCTACTGCGCATTATTCCCCACCTAATGCGTACCACTACCCCATAGGGTGGGAAATTGTGCGCAAATGCACATTTGTACTTTTAATATTGTTTTGTGATATAGGTAATAGCTACATTAATTCTGATGGTACTCTTTGATAGCGAAATAACATGAGCTTCCATGATCATTTATAAAGTTTCTGTAACATTCATAAAGTGGCGATCAGATCAAATCTCGCTTAAGTGCACACCATTCCCCCACTTTCCCCTAGTACAAGGCGGACAAACACTTCGCATTAAATACTAATAATGTAATTAATAATTGTTTAATAGAATGTATTGGTAAGCCAGGAATTTGCATCACGTGGGTGGTTCAGGATTACATTGGGTAGAGTGTAAGATTAATATTTTTATTATATATTTTTATTCATATTTTATTTAAGTACAGTCTAAATGCAATATCTCAAATAAATATATTAAAAGTATAAGAAAATAATAAAAATGATTCAAGAAACAGAATCAAACGTAATGACTATTGCTAAAAGTTAAAGAACTTAGGTATGACAGAAGACTAACACAAACTTCAGATATCTGTATTATGCACGGGCTACAAGCTACGATTTGTAGCACGTTTTACTTGGTCATGCAAAATGTACCGCGTGGATAGGAAAATGGACATTTTACCTGAACTGAATGCAGTTAGTTGCAGTTAGAATGCAGACCCGTTATAAGACTGATGAGCTAGAGCATTGTTTTCAGATAAAACGTTCGTCTTATAGACACATTGTCAGTCCTGGGTCATATTTCCATAAGTGCGACACACAAATAGTTCGTTGTTTTTAGTTTTTCATATATAGTTCTTAATTGTGGCAACTAATTGGGTAATACCAACGTTGTCTTTGCTTATTGGCAGGTCAAATCAAAGCCTAACGAGAGATAAAAAATCAAACATATGCCATTTTGCTCAATAAATAGCAGAAAGTAAATCGTAATGCTACAAAGTTACTAGAAAAATCATCTCTTCGTACAATTTTTCATAAAGAGTTAGTAAAATTCAAGAAGTTAGCATTTTCATTTCTGAGGTTACTATCGAATTTAAAAATGGGTGTGGAAATGTATCTGTAATTACGCCAATCTTCAGGTCCGTTACTTAATTCCCGGAGCTAATTTAATACGCCTCTTTAACAACCATCTTCAAGTCCAACGTGAACGACGAACGCGATTACTTACTGATTTTTTTTTTTTTTTTTTTAGTGAACAAGACAGTTAAAAATGATAAAAGTGGTACTTCTTTCATGATTTCATGACACTAACTACAAAACAAGCAAAACACCACGGTTTTAACTATGAATAGTGTGGGCAGGGGTTTTAAGTCAGTGTTATCTGACCATCTTCACTGATCAAGTAAAACGTACAACAAGTCGTAGTGTGTAGGACCACATTTTAGTCTTATCGTATCATAAAATATGTCTAGAACATAACCATTGTAACACTATCATTTTTTGCAACTTCCTTATGGCTTGTTAAAATATTTATGTTCTTTTCTTGTTATTATTTCCTTTTAGCGAAACATACATGAAAAAACTTAGTAATTAAAATAATGACAAATAGCAAATAAAAAAACATTATATATTTTTGCTTATTACATATTTAAATCTACTCAGTTCAGTGTATAATTTGATCGTGTAGAGATATCTAAAAACTAAAGTAATTTAGAGGCATTAAATCTAATGTTATTTAGACTATTGTGTTCCATTAAAAAATTAAAATGATTCCCCGTCATAACCTTTAGGAAAGTTTATACCTTTAAATACAAATTTGATTCAGGAGAAAATCAAAATTATAATTCTGGCTGCTAATTTATCCTACTTTGCACTCGTTACTTTTCTCTGAATACACCAAGATCAAGCTTTATTAAAGTAGTTTACCCAATACATAGATTTGACTCCGAAATATGGAACTTAATAAAGCCTGAAAATACCTCACAGCTTTGGAAAATAAAATGGAGGAATTATAATTATATAGAAGATCTGGGAAAGCAGGTTGAACATTCGTTGACTAGTACGAAGATCTGACAAGAAATGAATAGAGCAGTTAACAGATATTCAGGTATTGATATACAAGATTCATGGAGTGATCGGATATTTAACAGATCAAGCTGGAGGAGTTATGTGAGTGTGACCCAAGAAGAGGAGGAGTCTCTACTATATAATTTAGATAGGTATAATATGACGAAAATAAACATTTTAGAAATCTGAGAAATTATTTATTTCTGTAGAGTATATTTCTAGACTATGTGTTCTCTTAGATTATTTAAGAAATGCGTTATTAATAAAACTAAAATAAATTTCTCTGACCCCCATATAGAAAATATACTGAGACTGCTAGAAAAAAACAAGCTCGGTATAAGCGTTCATTGAAATGAATGCCAAGCAATAATGAAAAAAAAGTTAAATATATTTTTTTTTTACGATTTAGACTCTCCCATGACATATTCCTACTAAGCAGTATTTGCAAAACATCAATTTTTTGTAGTTCTTTTGTTGCATTAAATATTACATTACTGCGTATACCATAAGGGCCATGAAGACTTACTATCTGATCAAACTGGTTTCATATAAAAACTTTGATTCAGATTTATCCAAATCTATTTTATCTTTTCAAGTAACTAACAAAATAATCAAGGATCAACTTGAAAACATCCCAAACAATTAAGACGTTAAAGCCAACCAGTTTTAGGCTGCCTTTTAACGGGTTGGATGTGTCCAATCTTAGATACCCTGGAGGGAACAGGTGGTTTCTCCTGAGGCTTCTCTTCAGGTATAAGATTCTCGGTGCTGGGCATCGATATTAGTTCTCCAGTGGGAACTATGGCAGCATCCTTCTCCCTTGTTGATGGTTCTGGAGATGGGACGACGGGTTTTTCCTTTGGTGTATCTATTGTTGATGGTGGTGGTGTTGCTGTTTTTTCAACATGGACTGGACTTTCCTTTGCAGGTGTTACTTCAAGTGTGGGAATAGTTGATGTTGTTGGCTGGGAAGAAATTGCAATATGAATATTTACGCAATAATTCTAGAAAATGTTTCTAATTTTAAAACGGTGGCGAATCGTCAAGTGAGGCTAATATTAATAATATATAATTTTTTTATTATTCGTTATCATCAATTACAAAGTAAAATAATATACATTATTTCACACTCCGGTGAGAACATCTCGCTACCCCTAATTGAGAACCTTTGCTTTGGACATTATTTTGCTAATTTTTAACTTGTTTCTTTATTTCTTTGAAATCTTTTATTGTATTTTCACCATACCTTTGGTTCAGGAACTGGAGGAGCATGGGCCTTTTGTTTAGCAGGTGGTGGTGGAATCATTCCTTGATCGATAGGTCTTTCGGGAACCACCGGTCTTGAAATAGCAACATCTCCTTCGGTTCTCATTTCCGGAGCAGGTGTCGGAACCCTAACCTTCACAGCATCATTTATATCCTCACCAACTTTTTGTACAGTTTCATCCACAAAAGTAACTGACGTCTTTAGAACATCTGACGGTTCATCAGTTTTAGATTTAGCATCAAGTGATTTGAGGGACGGGGTTGGAGTTCTGGGAGTTTCTGTTGTGGATCCTGTTGGTGTTCTAAATTCTGGAGACTTGTCTTCTGATGTTGGAGAACTAGCTTTTGAATCTTTACTATCCTTAGGAGTAGGTGGTCTGCTTGTCAGTTTTTCTGAAGAGTTAGGTTTACTTGATATTTTATCAGGAGTCTTTTCAGGGGAGGCAGGTTTACTTATAACCTTTTCTGGGGTAGGAGACCTGCTTGGTATATCGGATACTTTATCAGGTGTGGCTGATCTACTACTAGGTAAAGGTTCTGGTGTCCCTTGTTTGCTTCGTGAACTAAGTTCTTTGCTAGGTGAAGTGACTATGTCAGGTGTTTGTGATTTTTCTGGTTTTAAGGTACCTTCCGGTGAAGTGGGCAAGCTAGAAGCAGGTGTTGATGGTTTGCTGGGTATTGGTGTGGTAGGTTTGCTACTGGTGGGTGTTTTAAGTGGTTGCACTGTTTCTGGTGATTGTGGTTTGCTCTTGGGTAGAAGAGTGTTTTCTGGTGATAGCATTGTGGGTGATTTGAAAGTGGGAATGATAACTGATGGTGATTTTGGTGGCCGTGGTGGTATGTTGGAAAGCGGTGCTTTTCCTAGTTGAGCCAGGAATGAAAATGCTGGTGAAGTGGCACGACTGGCGCCCGTACTAACTCCCAGCATATTATCTAAGAAATATTTAAACGTAAGCATTTTATTTTTTTAAGTATTATTCAGTGTTTTAAAATATTTGTTAAATATGCAATTATACGAGATATAGCTACAGTCTGTTCCAAACGGTTAGGCGGAACTAAATGGGAATTTCGTTCTTTTAGGTTGTCACGAGAAGGGACCTTGCTTGGGTTATTACATTTATCACGTTGGAATGTCAAAATTTAAAATCCCCACAATCAAACCATGGAAACGAATGACATGTCAAAATTATATTATTATTTTTTACATATTTCAATGACAAAAAAATAAATAAATGGGAAATTTGTATTAAGAATGACACAAAAATCAAAATATAAAGAAAATGACATTTTAAAATGATATTAACCTTAACCAAAAAATGCTTATTGTAAGTATGATTTACAAAGCTTAAACAAAACGGTCGAAAAGCATGATTTAAACGATGCAAGTAACTAGATTGCAAAATCTAGTTCCGCCTAACCGTTTGGAACAGACTTTATTTAAATACCGGACTGGGCATACTGTAAACAGGGTAAGCAGTGTAATGAGAATTAGGCTGAAGAATATATTTCTGTAAATATTCCTTGTCACAACGCATCAGGTTGCGACCTGATTAGTTTATGTGCAATGGTCGTTTTAATTAGACGCTACTGTTGAATAATCTGTATGAGATAGATGGATTTATAATAATGTGAGATATTCAGACAATATTCTTATTATTGCAGCAAGAGTTTAAGAACTTTCGTGTTATTTTAGACTATTGACTTGTTAATAGTAAAAAAAATCGTCCATGCGTTGTTTGTTAACATCATGGCTAGCCAAGAAAACTGAGTCGTGTAAGATACATTGGCGAATCCAGTACAACTGTACAGGTAAACTTGTGCACATGGACGGACAAAAATTTACTTGTTTGGACGTAGTCAGCTTTATAATCTTCTTTTTGACACAAGTGGGGCCGGCACGAGGAAGGTACAACTATTCCCTAAAACTTACACTGCGGAGCCCAGTAGTTTTTTAAGAGGCACCACCAAAGTTGCCAAAGTTGAAATGGTCTGTTTTTTTGGACGCTTGAACTATACATAATTGTTATTGTCATTTAAATACTGTCATTAATTTTAAGATGTGTATTTAGTGGTTTTCAAGTTTATGGTGCTATTTTGCAAAGAAAATTAATTTTATTTACTTTGCTGCATTTCTTGTTGTACATCTTGTTTGATTTCTTTCATAATCTCGATAATGGTGGAACCGGTGGTATCTGGCATCTCGATTGGTGAGGCTGATCTGGATTGACCGGGCATAGGACTTCGTGTCACCAATCTTTTGGCCTCTTCCATGGCACGTTGTAAGTACTGTTGATTCCTGTACGCATCTCTGTTGTTGCATCGGCCTATTTGTGAGCTGCAAATGGTACTTTTATTATAGTAATGTTTGGCGGAATTAGATTTGTTCGTTAGAACAGTATGCTTTTGGTATGGAAGTTAGCAGGGCCGATATTCAGTCGGTACGCATATATATATATATATATATATATATATATATATATATGCTTTTTAATATTTGGGGAATATATTTCTTCCATGACATACGCACCCACTAAGAAGGGGACGAAATGTTTTTTCATGGATTCTTAAATATCTCTTAGGTCCTTTATATCATTTTGGTTTTTAAAATATCGGCGTGTTAAATTGTGTGTTAACATAATTAAAAATTTACTTGTTAATAATAAACTAGATAAAACTGATTTACACAACAAAAGTGGAGTTTATCAAGCATCGTGCCAAGATTGCTTAACGATATATATTATATATGCCAAACTGGTCGAAAATTTGCTACAAGATTTGAAGAACATTTAAAAGCCATCCAAAATAAAAGAGTAGAACAGTCCCATATTGCCGAAAATATGATTACCAATAATCATAACCTTTTCGTAAATGACTTTAAAATTTTACACATTCATAATAAAAGTCTTAAACTGAAATTTTTAGAATACCAGGAAATTTACAAATTTATTAAATCTGAAATTCCCCTAATGGATGTTTACAACTCACCCCTAATAAATCGGTAACATTTTTTTCCTTATCTGCTAATTATGTTTACACATGCTTTCCCTACCATTAATATTTGTTCCCACTGAATGTTTTTGTTAAAAATAAGTTTAGTTTGTAATTTGAACCCCTGCCGATGGCGTCACTGTCGAAATACGTATAGAGATATCAAACTTATATTTGTGAAACTAACCGAGTGCTTTATTTATTTATTAATTTTATATTAACTATGTTTAATCGGGAATACACGGACTCCTCTGTCAATTATATTCTAAATATTGATATTAAACTAAATAGATTTTAAATAATAGGTTATAAAAGAAATGTATGATTTGCAGCACCTGCTTAAATTTGTAAGCACATGTTAATTGCTATTGCATAAATGTGACATTTCGCATAAAATTTGGTTCCTGAAATAAAATTTTATGCATAATGGAATAAAAAATGTACATTTGCAGGGTCAATCAATATTGATCACCCAGTATTAAAGACGCGAATACTGCTATTTTAGACCTCGACTACGAATGACTTTTAAAATATATGTTTGGTATAATCAAAAATACATAAAACACTATTTAGTTCCGAAATATATTAACTTAAGAACGAAGAACTCTTTACACCAAGCTTGTAAAGCTATGCAAGTTAAAATTGTCAAGTATTAATTATATCTATTCTAAGATGTGACACTATTTTAAAAAATGAATGATCCACAAAGTAATAATATTATTTTATTGAATACCTAATATAATGTAAACTAAAAAACAGTTGTGATGTCTTTTAATTATACTTTCCTTTCTTGGTTCCTATTTTATTTGTAAGCCTAAAAACTATGTAATAAATATTACAAATATTATATTTCTTTTCAGTAAACGTTGTTATTTATATAATGACAGAATTCAAGTATAATACAAAAGATTGATAATTTATTTATAAATGAATGGTGGCTGCAAAAGACGGATGATTGCTAAAAAATATTTCGTTCCTATTTTTTCTGCCACCACCATATGTATTTCTATGAATGGAAATTTGTAGATCTTTAAGAAATAATAACTTAATACTTGCAAAAAAGGGTAAAAACAGTGTAGTTGTTATTATCGTACATGCATACAAACAGACAGACATGCAGACATACAAAGTGTATACGGGTTCTAAGGACAAAATAATATTGAGGGCAACTAATGTAACTATATCTACTCCTTATTTAAAAATAATAAATAGATTTATTTTGGAAAAATGTATTATTGTAATTGTTCTTGTGAGCTTGGGTCTTAGAATCCTGATAAAGATCTTGAAAACTGCTTTCAGTTTTCATTTAATTTATTCGGAAGTGTTCATATATTTCTTGGAATTTTTGTGTAAATATTTACCCCCTGGAAAATAAGAATAAACAGTTTGCACCCGTACATTTAGTTCCAATTTCATACTTACGCTTCACAGACTCCTTTGACTACTTGTCCCCACTTATGGGTGCTGGAATTAAGTACTGCTAGTTTTGCAATTCGTCGGAATCTATTAAAATTTAATATAATTTAGTTGAAGTTATATCCAGTGAGTCCGTTTACTTATGGTGTATTTTATTGGTAGCTTACTTGGCCAGCGAGTCTTCATTTTCTGGTGGTGGTTCAGTAATAAGTTGTTCCATTTCTTCTTCAACGGCAACTGGTGCTACATGGAAGTCTTTCATGAGACGTCTCTCCCAGACCTTCATTCTCTTACCCAAAACAGCTTCAAATAAAAAAAAAAAAATATAGAATTTAGTCGAATAGAGTAAAATTTGATACCAGAGATGAACATCAAGGACAGCAAGTCATCCACTTTAAAATATCCTCCTTTTTTGGCTCACACAGTGAAATATTTGGAATAAACTTGGGCAGGCTGTGAATGGACCACTGTCGAGAATTTTACGTAAATATGTCTCTTGTGATAGGTAAGGATTGAAATGAGCCTACTCATGCATTAATATTACGAGCAAAGGTTAAGTCTGTGTGCTGGATGCATTTTGAAAGCGATCAATGTTAAACTCGTACTTCATGTACTTTGCGAGCAATTTGTTTTGTGGTATGCCAAAGTTGGAATTCGAGTAGATGCCACGTATTTTAAAAGTGAAATATTCGAGCTCACTTTAGACACGCCCGGATGGTTGTAGATGGCACCGAGTATAAACTCGGTTTGCGATCAATAGTTCCGATTTTGTTAACGTATCATGTTGTTCAATTGCACCACCGGCCGAGAGTCAGTCCCACTGTTACAGTTTCTGTAGACTGAGACTCCACTGGCCTTCTATTTCATGAATCGAACGACAATGTCTTTCGACATAGTCGGTTGGTTGGGATCGGTGACGATATCACCGCCGATGACTTCATCGTCGTCGGCGCTGTTCATTGTTGCTTTACACTCAAACGTTTTCAAATGTACTGGCGGTTCAGACTCGTTCATCCAAGTTTTGCTACAAGCCAAGATAATCTTATCGACCGAGTATAGAATCAGAGGTAATGCACACGAAATGGTAACCCGAGAAATATGCTCGTCGTCGAGTGAAGGCTCATCGTTAACGAAATCGTTGCAGAACTTTTCGACTCACGGACTCGGGAACTCAAGCCCATAAGTCCTCACCCTTGGTGCTCGGGGACTCAAGCCAGTGCAACCCCCTGGGGTGTGCAACTACAACTGTGCTCGCGACACAAGGATTGGGAATCACTGCTCTACAGTCTCAACATCACTGACTTGAAAGCTAAGGTAGACAGACATATATGGCCAAGTTTTTTTGACAGCCTATTCTCTTTCTAGAGGCAGTCCAGGAGTATTCAATGAGAGACAAGGCTTCATGATGAAGAAATACACAAGAATTATTTCATCGTCTAATGGAAAATAAAAAAATGGTTTTATAACTTAGAAGACGATGAGAAGATCCTATATAAGGAAGTGAGGAATGAAAACACGGATTTCTGTCACTCAATACGTGGCACTTATGCTTGAAATCAAGTTTACTGAAATCTTCTGCTAATCATTTCTTAAAAATGCACAACATTTTAATTTCATTATAATTTACTTACTCTTGTCTTTTTTATCAGCGCTAGAAGTATCCATTCCATTCTTTTCCAAAACTTCCAACAATTCATATCTAAACGCTGAGATATCTCCTTTAACTTCATTAATATCATCTTCAGTAACTGGATTTTCTTCACATTTCCTATGCATGGCAGAAACGTAACGCCAAACTAAGGAGCGCATTACAGCTGTATAACGGTAATCACGTTCCTTTTCTTCACGCATCTTTCGTTTGGTGGACATTCTTCTCAGCTTATCTTTCTTGCGGATGCCGAGAAGTTTGATAAGCATTTTGGGTGTTGGGAATATGTTGAATGGTGGAGGAAGAGTGGCACTTTCTTCAAAATAACTCATCCATAGTTTGGTTCGAGCAAACTTCCATTCTGTGTCGGAGTGTTCCTGAAAATATTAAGCAAAAATATTACATAATACAGAATGCAGCGATTTTATCTTAATAAGACTGTTCATCTCATCTCTTAACAAGTTCGTAGAACACATTTATATTACAAAAGTCATTTAATATTTAGCAAAAGTTTAGTTTACATTGACTGCATTTAACGGGGCAATTTGAAAAGTTTGCGATCTGATTATTTTTTTGTCTAGTATTATGAATGTGCGAAGAATTACATATTTGAAGTCAATAACTGCAAGTTTTTAAAAGTAAAAATTTTAATTTCAAAAATATAAATACTTGGAGCAGTTAGCAGTTCCAAAGATTTAAAATCTGGCCGGCACGAGTTTCTATTCTTTAGATTGGCCAATATTATTATAGCTCTTTTTTGTAATATGAACACTCTCTGGAATTCGGGCGATCTTCCTCAGTACATAATTCCATATCTTAGTAACGAGTGGGAATTGTAGTAGTAAAAAGTTCTAAGACTAAAAAAGACTAAAAAAAAAAAAAGTTCTAACAAATTTATTACATTTACAGCCGTATTTATAGTACTATGGAAACGTGTAAATTATCGTGCAAGGTGCATGGTAAAAAAACCGTATTTATAGACACAGTTTATGCGTGCAAGGAGGCCGTGCAGCTTCCACTGTTTGGTAATTTTTCCACGTACCAAAACTGCCGTGTAAGCAACGTGTAAGGAACTTTTTGCGAGAAGGTTATTTTTAATTTCAATTTAAGTTATTTATATTATTAATTTATTATTTAATATATTATTATTTAAGTTATGGCAAATAATTAAAACATATAAAATATCATTTTAATTAGATATGGATTTTGCGGAACTGCAATAGAGGATGGAAGATCTCCAAAATATTAGGAGAATCGACCGACGCAATGCAAGGAAAGAAAAGGTTTATAGATATCGGATTAATCCACTTTATAAATATAATGATTTAGAATTTCGAAAAATATATAGAATGAGTAAAGATAGTGCTCGAAAAGTTGTACAATTGGTAAATTATTTGGTAGCTATTATTAATATGAAAAGGTTACCGATATCAGTGGAAGTGCAAGTTTTAGCAACTAATCGTTCTTTAGCGAAAGGGGCATATCAACAAGACATTGCTGATTTACAATCGACCGTTTTTCTCAATCGACCAAATACTTGTTAAATTAATAATTAAATAATTGTTAAATTCCCAAATACAGCATATGAATTGCTAAGAAAAAAAGAAGAGTTCCACAGGGTTGCGGGAATGCCAGGAATCGTGGGCTATATCGACTGTAACCACATAAAAATAAAAAATCCTGAAGGTTCTAATCCAGCAATATACATCAACCGGAAAGGATATTTTCCCCTGAACGTTCAGGTAATATGTGATGGTAACTGCTGGATCATGGATATAAACGCTAGGTGGCGAGGAAGCGCCCATGATTCAAGAATTTCGGAGGCGAGTACCATTTTCAGGGATTTTCAAAGTGGTGCGATTTATGGCATTCTAATTGGGGATGGCCGATATGCTGCTCCTAACTATATCTTAACTCTGTACTAAATCCTGCTACCCCACAGGAGGAAAGGTACAACGTCGCCAATTAATATATATAAATTATGACATATGACTAATGTCACAAAAACTAACGATACTGGTTTGCTGAGATTATACCAGCTCTCTTTATAATTTGCGATGTTGTGACATAAAATTTGAATGCACGTTGCTAAGTATTGCACGGCCGTGTAAATACTAATATACAGTCTGTTCCAAACGGTTAGGCGGAAGTAAATGGGAATTTGGTTCTTTTAAGTTGTCACGAGAAGAGACCTTGCTTGGGTTATTTCATTTTTCACGTTGGAATGTCAAAATTTAAAATTCTCATTGTTGGAATTTAACCTAACCTAACCTAACCTAACCTAACCTAACCTAACCATGGAAACGAATGACATATGTCAAAATAACATTATTTTTTTTACATATTTTAATGACAAAAAAATGAATAAATGGAAAATTTGTATTAAGAATGACACAAAAAATATAAATATAAAGAAAATGACATTTTAAAATGATATTAACCTTAACCAAAAAATGTTTATTGTAAGTATGATTAACAAAGCTTAAACAAAACGGACGAAAAGCACGATTTAAACGATGAAAGTAACTTGATTGTAAAATTTAGTTCCGCCTAACCGTTTGGAACAGACTTTAAATACCATTATGATCCACGCGTATTTGATGCGTGGAAGTGTACATAACAACCACGATTTTTACACGCTGACTATAAATACGACTGTTAGAGTTCATCACCCTCATTCCATAGAGTATCCTATTTAGCTTTATACAAAGCTCATTAATATGCACTGACCATTGAAGATGACAACCAATGTGCACGCCGAGAATCTTTGTTGATGAAGCTTGAGGAAGAATTTCTATTGAATCGTAATCAATTTTTGAACGACTAGTTTTACAAATTATTACTGCAGACTTGGAGTTTATTGTTAATTTTTTTTCTGAGTCCATACAAGGAGAGTATTATAAAGTTGACTGACGTGATCATTTAAATTTATATTGAGGGATTTTTTAAATTTTATCAAAAAATGACAATTTCATAATGTATTATTATTATTAGAGCGCCCCTAAAATGTTTTCCTTTGAAGCCCAAAATTTATACTTACGCCACTGCATATTTAGTGGTTGCAGTAGCATAATAGTCATACCCCTAGCTTTGTAAGGCCCAGTTGCACAGTAAACGCTTAAGTTTTTATTTGTAAAAGTCACGTGATCAAATAATGACAGCTGACAGCTTCAAAAATTTGTTAAAATTGTGACCAAAATGTACATGAAACTGTGAAAAATAATTGTGCCAGATTTTTGTACGATCATATTTAACCATTCTAAAGTGTGTGAACGTATTTTTCAGTGCGCGCTAGCATCAGTGTGGACACAAATTCTATTCGCAATACGCGCCAGTGACGTACTTATACTTTTTTTTTTCCATAAGTTCGTATTGTCTGTGTGCGATAATAGACGCAAATTAACTCACGGGGAACTATGTTCCCCGGACAATCACAACAAAACCCAGTTTTTGGGTATAATTCTACTTCATTAAATCCTCAAAATCCCGTTTACTTTCAACAGTCTGCATCGGTACCAGCAAATCAGCAACAAGTAATTAATGAAACTCATCAGGCTGTTATGCCTAGTCAGTGCAACACACAAACTTACTTTACATTAACCAATCAAAATACAGAACAAAGTACGCTAGCTAACAGCCAAACAAGTAGCATCAACACTGAAAACTTAGATGTAGATGAAGATGAATACGCGGATAATAAACATACATGGCAAGTCGTAAAGAAACGCAAAATTGACCAACAATTACAATACTCAAGACGAGATGCCGGTATCCAGCTGAAATTAGAAAATAGGTACAGCCCATTGACTCCTAATGAAGATAATGAACAAACGCAAAGTAATAACAACGAAACTCACTCGGAACCGCCTAAACCATCTACACCACCACCTATATATATTTATGGAGTTAAAAACTACAAAGGTATGACAGACAACCTAGCTAAAGTAACAAAGAAAGAAAACTACTCTACCAAATCTCTACCAAATGAAACGGTTTTAATCTTCGCCCACACCATAGATACATTCAGGAAACTAGTGAGGCATCTGAGAGATGAAAGTATAGTTCATCACACATACCAAATTAAAGGGGATCGCGCATACAGAATAGTAATTAGAAATCTTCACCATTCTATGCCACTAGAAGATATTAAACAAGAAATAGAAAAAGCAGGTCATAAGGTTCGTAATGTAATGAACATTGAACGTCGAAAAACGAAAGAACCACTTCCACTATTCTTTGTGGACTTGGAACCAGAAAAAAACAATAAAAACATTTTTGAACTACAATATATATGCAACACCAAAATTATAGTTGAACCACCAAGAAAAAGTCGTGACATAATACAGTGTACGAGGTGCCAAGCCTATGGTCATTCAAAAACGTACTGCATGAAACCCTTTAACTGTGTAAAGTGCGGTGGAAAACATGACACAAAACTCTGCAAGAAACCAAAAGAAACAGCAGCCAAATGTGCTTTATGCGGAGATGATCATACAGCTAATTATAAAGGTTGCACTGTCTACAAAGACTTAGTTGTAACAAGAAACAAAACGGTAACAACAACCCACCATATTCAACAACAGCCTACCAACCAGTGGCAGCCAAATGCACCTTCACCTTCACACCCAAACTCAGAACCTCACAAAACCTATAGTCAAGGCCAAAGACCAACTTATGCGCAAGTATTGCAGAAGGGCAGCAGTGTTGAGCAGACAGCAGGTATAGGTGAGCAATTAATAGTTTTCCTTAATGAGTTCAAATCTATGTTCTCTCAACTAATGAGTCAAAATAGCATGATATTAAACTTGCTTACAACTGTCATTGGGAAATTAAATAAATAATGGCTAAAATTATTAGAATAGCAACATGGAATGCCAACGGACTCATTAATCATAAACAGGAAATCATAACCTTCTTAATCATAAATAAAATAGATATTTTGCTTATATCAGAGTCGCATTTTACTGATCGAACAATGTTCCTCATTTCACAATATTCTGTTTATAATACCATTCACCCAGACGGCACCGCTCATGGAGGAGCTTCCATCATTATTAGAAATACTATACCCCATCACGAACTGTCCCAGTACCAAACCAACGAAATTCAAGCTGCAAGTGTCGAAATAAATGCTCTTCCATGGCATTTTAATGTAAGTGCCATTTACTGTCCACCTCGTCATAAAATTACCTCAGATGTCTATACAAATTTATTTCAAACTCTTGGAAACAAGTTCATCATAGGAGGCGATTGGAATGCTAAGCATACCCACTGGGGCTCCAGACTCATCACTACAAAAGGCAGAAATCTATTGGTCGCCATAAATGCCAATAACTGTAATTCTGTTACCAATGGCGTACCCACGTATTGGCCAACAGATAGAAGAAAGCTTCCAGACCTTTTAGATTTCTTTGTTACTCATGGCATATCCACAAATAACTTTCTCGTAGAATCCAGCTTTGACTTATCATCTGACCATACACCAGTCATTTTATCCATGAGTAACACAATATTAAACAAATCAGATCGTCCAAGGTTGACCTCAAAACATACCAATTGGACAGCATTTCAAAAGTATATTGAAAACAATATAGATTTTAAATTACGTTTGAAAGAACCAGAAGACTTGAATGCAGCAGCCCAGTATCTTACTAAGCTAATCCAAAAAGCTGCTTGGCAAGCTACACCTGTCAACAATTCAGAAATTCCTATCACCAAAACTATCCCTTTACATATTCGAGAGCTCATAAGTGAAAAACGGCGGGCTAGAAGAGTATGGCAGAGAACACGTAACCCCATAGATCAACATCATTACAATAGACTAAGTCGGCAACTAAATACGTCGCTAAGGGATTCTCAAAACTCAACGTTCGAAGAATATATAAATAATCTGTCTGCGAACGATTATACTTTGTGGAAGGCAACCAAAAAATTTAAAAGGCCGCAAACCCGTGTACCTCCATTGCGGAAACAAAATGGAGACTGGGCAAGATCGAATAAAGAAAAGGCAGATATTTTTGCTGCGCATCTATCAGAAGTTTTCAAACCCATAGAAGCTGTGCCAGGATATATAGACAATGAAATTGATTCAGTTCTCAATATACCTTGTCAAATGTCATTGCCTATCAAACCGTTTTCTCCATCAGAAGTTAAAAAAGAACTGAATAAATTAAATTCACGTAAAGCACCAGGGTATGATCTAATAACAGGTCAAATCCTAAAAAACTTACCTCGGAAAGCCGTTATCCTCTTAACAGTTATATACAATCGAATGTTAAGTATATCATATTTCCCTATTATTTGGAAATATGCTGAAATAATAATGATCCAAAAGCCTGGTAAACCTTCGGAAGATCCAACATCCTATAGACCGATCAGTCTATTACCTATAGCAAGTAAGGTCTTTGAAAGACTATTGCTTGAACGGATTCAGAAAGATTTCGATATGACCGCACTTCTACCCAATCATCAGTTTGGATTTCGAAAAAATTTATCAACGATTCAGCAAGCCCATAGAATAGTAAATCAAATAGCCAAGAGCCTTGAAGAGAAGAAATATTGTGCTGCCGTATTTCTTGACGTTTCGCAAGCATTTGATAAAGTGTGGCATACAGGTCTGCTTTATAAACTAAAAAATCTCCTATCCAGCAATTATTACTTTCTTTTTAAGTCCTACTTGACAGATAGAAACTTTTCAGTTAAATATAATGATGCCCTATCAATTTACTATCCCATAACATCTGGTGTTCCCCAAGGTAGTGTACTTGGGCCATTCCTTTACCTACTGTAGACTGCAGATATACCTGAGACAGACGACACTATGATAGCTGCATTTGCTGATGACGTTGCTCTACTATCAACAAACGATGATCCTAACGAAGCTTCTGCAAATCTTCAAAGACATTTAAACCTGATAATCGATTGGTACAATAAATGGAGAACCAAAGTAAACCAGTCTAAATCTGTCCAAGTCACGTTTACAACCAGACTCAGTACTTGCCCACAAGTAACAATCAACGACATTCCAGTTCCCATAAAAACTGAAGTGAAATACCTTGGATTGCATTTGGACCAACGATTGATCTGGAGTAAACACATACAAGCCAAACGTAAGCAGTTAGACCTAAAATTTCGCCAAATGTACTGGCTTCTGGGTAGGAAATCAAAATTATCAGTTTCAAATAAAATTTTGCTTTATAAGACCATACTCAAACCCATATGGTCATATGGACTTCAATTATGGGGATGTGCCAAGCCGACCAGATTAAAAATAATACAGCGATTCCAATCAAAAACGCTTCGAGCTTTAGTGAATGCACCTTGGTACGTCTCAAATAGAATGATCCATGAAGACCTCAAAATCCCTTTCATCACGGAAGAAATTCATAAAGTTGCCAACAAATACCATGACCGACTCATTGGACATGAAAATGAACTTGTGGGTAATTTATTAAATGACCTCGACAACAGAAGGTTAAAGAGACTTTGGCCAAACGACCTACCGCAACACTGAAGACAGTGATATATAAGGAGAAACGTCACTGGATGTCTCCCTTACATGCCGACTACTTTCATCTCATTTACTTAATACTCGCAATGAAGTAGATTGTAAATTAAAAATAAATCAAATCAAAAAAAAAAAAAAAGTTTTTATTTAGGTTTAAGTTTTAGCTTAAGGTTTAGTTGTTGTAGTTTCAGTTTTTGGTTTAAACTTAAACCTAAACAGGAAAATACTTAAGCGGTAGATTTGTTTTGTTTAACCCAAAATAAACTGTCAAATAGTACAGGGTATGTGTCATATTAAAATTGATCAGATTAATTTGATTGAATTGAATGATGAATATGATGATGAAATGTTATACATTATACGTTTTCGCCGCATATCCGTCTATAGGCATCGGTATGATTATATTAATCAATGGGTTGATGAAAAAATTTACAACAGATTTCGAGTAAATAGTAATATTAAGTAAATAAAGTTGTAATTTAATATTACATCATATTAAACATTTAATTAACCATCCTATTAATAATTAAGTTAGTACCTTGGTACCAGTGTTGCCACTTCTTTAAAAGCAATTTTCCCACCGACGTACGTAAAATAACCCATATTACCCACGAACCCATGCGAGATTACACGAAAGTTAATCGGAAATAGTTTTTAAATCATTTCCTACTGAATTCGCATCAATACAATTTAACTACTGGAAAAATATTGTATATGCTGTTCACTTCTGTAAAAACAAACTAAAAGAAAATTTTGATTTCAATAGTTTGCACCTTTGAAATTGTATGTCATTATGGTATTAAAAAATTATAAAAAAATGTCACTTTCTTAATAATGATCATAACCAATAAATCTAAAGTCGGTTTAACAGCGTAAGGAATTTTTTTAATTGACATTTAAAGTCAGTAATACACTATAACAGTAACCAAAATTACTAGATCTGGTTTCTGCTTACAAAAATGAACAGCATATGCACCAGTTTGTATACCAGTGTTTCTACAAAATTTTAAAAAAAATGAAAAAAAAATGAGAATTATTTGTACTCTGACCAAATTACACACATTTTACCTACCGAATTTCATTACCCACAAATTACACATGGCTATTGAAATTACACGCATTTCGTGTAATTACACGCAGATTGGCAACACTGCTTGGTACACAATTACCTAATATTTTATAAAATAATATTTACAGGAACCACGATCACTTCAATACAAATCTTACAATATATTATTGGAAGTATGTTAATGGTAAGGCATTTTACTGGTTGCCATAAATTTACAGTTTCAAAGGATATAAGAAAAATATCGAGAAATATCTGTGAAATAATTTAAGTCCAGTAACCTTGTCATGATTATAGGGCGAAAGTTGCATTAAGTGGGGGTAGTTAATTTCGTTTCTTTTTCTTGTGTGGGATGTGCCTGAGATGAAAAATCCAAGTTTTCGACCTCGGCAGCCCTCCGGAACACTTTTGAATATCTCAAAAACTGCTAAATTTTCGCACTTTATTCGGTTTCTTCCCATTTTCACCATAAAGGAGCACGTTTTCGACAAACACTGTTCTATACATTTTTAAACTAGATTAAATTTTCTACAATTTGAGATCAGAATGGGCTAGGTAGCCCTAATATTTTTCGAGATACAGCTTTTCAATTTTTAAATAATCTCCAAACTTGAAAATTTTATGCTAATTTTTATGCTAAACCTTGTCATGAAGTCCTAATATAAATACAACGCACATGAAAGTTGGTAAGCATTAATAAATAGAAGTAATGGTATATATAACATGTGGGTAAGTATTAATTATTATAAATAATAATAACCTAACTTTCAACAACAATACGAGTGTAACTATACAAAGAAGCTGAGCGACTGGTTTTTGAAGTACTCTCCATTTCGTAAAACCGATGTGATTGTGTCCTTAAGTAGTAAGACTTGTAGGAGAGAAAGGGGTCAATTGTCATATGGCTAGAGATATTGGGAAGAAAGCAATGTTGAAGGTTGTAGGAGAAAAATTCGAGCGTAAAACCAAAATATCTAGAAACACGGCACGGTCAGAACATAGATGTAGTGTTCGATAGTTACCCTACAGAGCCTAACAAAAAGAGCACGAAGTGCTCTGAACGTAATTACCGAGTTCAGGCACCTCAGGAGAAGAACTGAGGTGATATTTGAGAAAACAACCACTCCTAATGTTTCCCAAGAATTTTTTTTATCGAATGATAAAAACAAATTAAGATTCATCCAACTTCTGAAGGTGAAATTTGAAGCCAAAAACATTGAAGTTTTTCAGGCTGAAGAAGATACTGACACGCTAATCATCACTACAGGTATCAGAAAGGCCTCTGATTTTCAGGTCGTGGTTATTGCAGGAGAGGACGTAGATTTGTTGGAGAGCCTCACCGGTCTCAGATGTCCCATAAAAGGATCCATATACGTTCAGAAGTGTGGAAGAGGCAAAACACCAGATGTTTTCTACTCAACCAACATCTACAGACAGTCAGCTCATCACTTTCATTCATGCCTTCAGTGGCTGTGATTCCACCTCGTGCTTCTTCGGCCACGGAAAACTCAAGTGGCTTCAAATACTACAGAAGCATGTATGTAGACCTTAAAGAGAAAGCTGCAGCTTTTTCTAATCCAGCTGCGACACCTGCCCAAGTAGCTGAAGCCGGGGAGTAAGTCCTCATTGAACGGTGGAGAAAGGTTTAGTCAAACTCGAAACGACCTGCGCTACAAGCTCTTCACAAAGGCTGCAGTCAAGAGCAGTTGCAACCTGGCTAGACTTCCTCTAACGCAAGATGCTGCAAAGCTACATTCGTTTCGCACATACTACCAGGTGCAGAAGTAGCTGGGTTACAAAAAGGATCCGCTAGAATGGGGAAGGGTTGCTACAGCCCGAGGCCTTCATCCAAAGATGATGTCGAGGAAAGTACCCCCTCAAACCTGCTGAACATGATTTTCTGCAGTTGCAAGAAGGGATGCAGGAATGCTTGCAGCTGCAGGAAAGCAGTTTTGAAATGTTCCGTTGTCTGCGGGACCTGCAATGGCCAGTCCTGCGAAAACCTACCGGAAATGAAGATAGACGTCGACGACAATACTCGACTTGGACGACCTTGACGACGACGAGTTGGATAGGCTGCTCGACGGTATTGATATTGAAGATTTCGTGGAACAACATCAGGTATAGTTACACTCGTATTGTTGTTGAAAGTTACCATTATTTATAATAATTAATATTTAACCACATATTATAGATACCATTACTTCTATTTATTAATGCTTACCAACTTTCATGTGCGTTGTACTTATATTAGGACTTCATGACAAGGTTTTACCTTGGGATATTGAATATATAATTTTTCATTTCTGGCGATTGAGGACGATGAAGAAAATGGTGAACAGTGACTTCCCTCCACCCATCCCACCCTTCCCCATATTGATATTGAAGATGTCGTGGAACAACATTAGCATAAAATTTTCAAGTTTGGAGATTTTTTCAAATTTTGAAAAGCTGTATCTCGGAAACTAATAAGGCTACTAAGCCCATTTAAACTAACTACCCCCACTTAATGCAACTTATGATGTACTAGGTTACTGGACTATTTGTGCCTTGCGTCATCAATATATTAAAATGCTTAATATTCAAATGGAACAGTGTAACGTACGCCAAGACTTTTGCCATATCGCACGGTTTTCTCTAGTTCTGGGAGCAATAGATTGAGCAATCTTAATCCAGATCTAGAAACAGATGTAAATTTTATAAACGATGTACCTAACACAGTAATAAATCAAAACTGAAGATGTAATGACAACATTCGAGTTAGGAATCATAATAAATGGTTATTTTTCTAATTTATTAATATGATCTTTATTTCTCAAAATATTTGCAGTTACAAAAAATAATAATATAATATTTAGTACTATATCTAGATATATAAATACATATATACTGGTAACATGGGTGCACATGAGATTGTATTTATAACTGTTTTAGCTGTGTTACATCGTCAAGGGAGAGAGTAAATTTATCACAATTGGTTATATGATATCTTGTATTGCACTTTTTATTGCACATTTTACACACATAGTCTTGGTCATACTTATGGAATCTTTGGTTCGAGCAGATTAGATAATGAAAGCCATGTGATCTTATCAACATACATTGCCTCTGTTGCTGACATTTGCTGCTTTCCAGAAGGGTTTTTCGAAAGCAAACGATTCCGTATAAATTTCCGTACAGAATCTTAGATTTTTGATTTCTAAAATTTCTAAATATTCTATTTTCACTGTTTCTTGCATGGGGAGATTGTTGCAAATTTCTGTCGAAAGGGGACTGTTTTCTATGAGGTGATGGCATAGAGTAGAAGATGTAGTGTAGTGAACTCCAAGTAGTCTTTTTAGGAATGTGGATTTAACTTTATCTATTTCTAAAAGGTGCGAGGTTTTGAGGTATTTTGAGATTATGTGTATTCCATAGAATATCACAGGTTTTATTTTGACATTAAACAGAAATGTGCCTGCTATAAAGGATAATCTGGGCGTGTTTTTAAGCATGTTTATTGTTGTTATTGAGCATCTTTTCCTGTTTTTAATGTGTTCCGTAAAAGTTAAAGTGGTTTGTAGTTTTATTCCGTGATAGTTATAACTGTTTACTATTTCAACGGGCTGGTTTTGGTATGCGAAAATGTCATTTTTACAGAGATATCCACCTTTTCTAAATTTCATTATCTTGGTTCTTGACAGATTAACTTCTAGTTTATTGTTTAATGTGTACGTTTCCAGGTTGTCCAGTCCAATTTGTATTTCCCTTCTATTTTCACTGAAGAAGACAAGGTCATCTGCGTAAAGCAATAGTTTTAAGCTGTTTGTATTTTCTTTCAGTGAGTTAGGCAAATCTGCTATGCATGTTATAAATAGGGTAGGACTCAGGCTGTCTCCTTGTAGTAGCCCTTATTCTTGTAAAATGGTTTTTGATAGGAGTAAGCCATCAGATATGCAAATTTTATTTGGCTTTAATATGTCTATAATGACAGCGAGGATCTTACCGCCGATATTGAGGTTGTGTGCCAATTTTTCTACTAGCTTATCTCTGTCCACAAAGTCAAAGGCTTTTGAAATTTATCTAGGGCAATTTATCTAGGGTGTGGTTTATTATTCTGTCATTTATTATTTTTGTAAAACACTTGAAAGACGTTTGCTGTAATGCTATGCCTCTGTAGTTGTTTGGATCCCTGGGATCTCCTTTTCCCTTGTATATCACATTTATTTTGCTGTATCTCCATTGTTCTGGTACTGATCCTTCAATTAGGCATCGCTTAAAAAGCATGTTCCATTCTACTGAGATGATACTGTATGATTGTTGTATATGTTCGTAAGCTATTTTGTCTCCGCCAGGCACTTTTTACTTCTTACGATTATGAATAACACTTAAGGTTTCTGCTTCGTCTATAAGCTCATCACACCAGTTTTCATATTGAATGTTTGGGGTGGTATTATCTTGCCTGGTTCCATGGTAAAAAAAATGTTTTTAAAATGTTGTTCTAATGTTACCATCGGTATTTATGCTGATACGTTCGTTCTGGTTTTGAATAGATCCCATTTGATTGTATCATTTGAGAACTTCTCGTATAATTCATTTTCGGTATATTCGTTTTTCTTATTTTTGATGACTGATTTGTATTCTTTCTACAGTTGGTTATAGTTCTGTTCTTTGTTTATTAACGCTATAATACATTTTTGTTACAAATCTTTACATTCAGAGTCAAACCATTTTCTGTGTTTATTTTTACGGATCTTCTTAGTTGAATTTAAAATTATATTTGTCATTACATCCATGCATTTTGTTAGATTTTCTTTATAGATTAAACGTCTTAGGTATTATTTATGTTTTCATTTAATTTATCTTGCTCTAGATTTCTTGATAGTCGCCTTTTTTTAACCTTACTTTTATTTATACTTTCGAATATGTTAAATGTGATTTTTTGGTGTTTTCGGGTAATTGTTGGCAATATTTTTATTTTAGATAACTTCCGCGGTGTATTTGAAAAAATTAAATCAATTGTGCTGCTGCCGTTGTAACAAATGTATGTGGCAGTTTTTTACCGACCGTAACATATATAAGGGAGGTGTTGTGATCATACCGATTTTGACATTTCGAGATTTCGATGGATCTCCACAAATTGAGGTCCCTACATAACGTTTCGACTATTTTTAGCATGATGTCTGTCGGTCTGTCTGTCTGTCCGTCTGTCTTTCTGACCGTCTGTCCGTCTGTCTGTCCGTCTGTCTGTATACACGTGCAGAGCAAATTCGGCTCAAAGGATTTTTATGAAACTTCATATTTAAGCTTCTGCTATCAATGGCACGAGTTGATCAACTTTTGGTAAAAATCGGTTGACTAAAAATGGGAGTTTACTCGTGTCGATTTTAAGATTTTTGTGAATATTTCACAACAGAAAAATATTTCGAAAAAATTTATTGAACAAAAGTTGCTATAAAAGCAATAATGAATAACTTTTATTTGAGACGTTTTTTGATAAAACGAAAAATTTCGAATAATTTTTGTAACATTTTTCGAAATTTTAAACGTAACGTTTGTAACGAATGTAACGTTTCCATGGTCATGATAAATAATATCTCTGTTAGAAAATATTAGGCCAAGTTATTTCTACTCTGCTGCTAAATAAATACATTATTTTATGTAAGAACTTTATGATGGCGGTCGGTCCTGTGGTGGCCACAGCTGATTTTTTCTTATTTAATAGGACCAAACCATGCGAGGACAAAGTGTCTTCAAGCTCTTGACTTCTTTCACTATCTATGTCCACTCTACAATTGAAATCTCCACTGATTATTATTTTTTCACTTAAATTTACGTTTGAAAGTGCTTCATTTACTTCTTCTAGTAAATAATCAATGTCTGTTTGGGGTTGGAAATAAAAAGTTAGTATGTATCCAACTACGGTTTTTAAAACTTTAAAAATTTCTTCAGGTTCTAGGTGTTGTTTTGTTGCTATTAAGATACCACCGGATGGTCTTCCTTTATCTTTTTTCAACGCATTTTGTGAGAAGACATAAAATTCTTCAATTTTTGGTATTTTTCTAATTTATAATGTATATATAATAAAATTGTGTATAAATGTAAATATCTTGTCTATGAACTGCCCGTAATTTAAAATTAATTAATTCTATTCTACTAATAAATTAGTTAATTTATTAACTCTTTCTCTGAGCATTCTGAACCACCACCTCTGTTACTTTCAGTGAATACTTATTGTCAGCATTTTTTTGTTTGTACTTTTAAGTTTTCTTTTATATTACAGTCTGTTCCAAACGGTTAAGCGGAACTAGATTTTGCAATCTAGTTACTTTCATCGTTTAAATCGTGCCTTTCGGCCGTTTTGTTTAAGCTTTGTAAATCATACTTACAATAAACATTTTTTGGTTAAGGTGAATATCATTTTAAAATGTCATTTTCTTTATATTTTGATTTTTTGTGTCATTCTTAATACAAATTTCCCATTTATTTATTTTTTTGTCATTAAAATATAAAAAAAAATATTTAATTTTGACATATGTCATTCGTTTCCATGGTTTCATTGTTGGAATTTTAAATTCTGACATCCCAACGTGAAAAATGAAATAACCCAAGCAAGGTCCCTTCTCGTGACAACCTAAAAGAACTAAATTCGCATTTAGTTCCGCTTAACCGTTTGGAACAGACTGTATCTGTCTCATTTTGTAATACGAAACTAAGAGGGAAATTTCATTTTTTATGTTGTATATTTAAAATATCATCTTAGGGTGGTAATTCTGAAGTGGCACCTTTCAAAATATTTGACATGTCTATCACAATTTTGACATGTCAATCTCAATTTTGACATGACAGTTTGTTATCTGACATACATAGTTTTTGAGTGAATATAACCTCGATATAATAAAACTTAACCGAACATTTAAAAGCCAGATTTACAAGTTCACATGTTTCCATAAAAGTATATTTACACCACAATAGCACCCGGGTGCCACTGGCATGTAATGACCTTGGCTCGAGTTTTAGTTTTCTGGTACATTGGTGGATGGCGACAGAGTGAAAAATAAATTACGAATATACCCGACTTCGAACGATCAGAAGCGTCGTGTTCTAGCTGTAGATCAGCCGCCATTAGCTGTCAAACACATGACAGTTGGTGTTGAAGTAATACGCATTTAAGCTGGTTAATTTTCAAATACGTGGTTCAAATAATAGAGTTTTATTTCCAATTTTGGTCATCTTATACTGTATTTGATACATACATTGTACATCTCGGGAAGACGGACAAAAAATTATTTTTTGCGGATATTGTCTTATAATGATCTGAAATATGTAGAAACCTAATAGAGGCCGAAAAAAATAAAAAAAAAAAACAGGTATAGCCTCCAATTTTATTAATACAGTTTTTGTAATTAGTAATTATAATGTTGTGTTTAAAATAATATTTAATGTTGTGTATAATTTTGTGTTTCAAAAATAAATAGCTTACACCTTTAATTTAGATTTATTTATTTAAATTCCTTATTTATATGTTATATTAATGTATATGGATTATTAAATATATATGTATTTCTTTGTTAATTGTAAAACTTTTGATAATATAAATAATAAAATATATTTAATACAATAATAATGGTAATTATGAACGTAAATTAGATAGTAAAATTTAAATTTAGCGGTTGTTGCTGTTTAGCACTGGGCGCGTTCAGCGCCTAAACCGTTGAGTCTAAACGTAAACGTACGTTGATTAAACAATTTGGTGAATGACTGAACGGTTACCGGTTAGTTTCAACGCAAGTGTTTGACATTTTGAGTACATAACCTTAAAACATATTTAGAGATGGATCCATTTCTAATAGATAAAAACCATTTTAGACTGTCACGTCCTCAAGTGGCAGAATTAATCAATTTGTTAGCTCCAGTGTTATTTAACTTGTATCTTGTATAAATTTCCCGCTAAAAATTTAGTTTGATATACAAGTCAAAATATCTAAACGCAAAATTTTTACGTTGAGATGTTTAGTAAACTGTTGACTGTCAACGGTAACGTTTAGAAGGTAACCGTAGTGAACGTACTAAACTGCTTAGGGCGCTGAACGCGCCCATTGTTAGTCCGTTCTTAATATATTGTGTTCTGTGCACAATAGTCACCAAAGTAACCATATCTATTGGCACGTCTACATCGAGGCAACATGGTAGCATGCGACCGTTCGACATGTCGCATGCTACAAATGTGCAGCGGTCTGATGGGAGCCGTGCGACATGTTGCTCGTTCCCGTTACTTGGCGGTAAACATCAAAGAGTTTTCGTGCGACACGCTACCAGCTCTGAAAGCCACATGTTCGCCATTTTATATTTGATAGTTGTTATTATAGAAGTATTTGTTTTTGAAATTAACTAGTGTTGTAAGCGTTGCTGTATCAACAAAAATTATTTAGCAACTTAAATTTATTTAAGATACGTGTTTAAATATAAGTTTTGATAAAATAGAGTATGAGAAATAATGATAAACATAATTAAGTAAGGTTATGTTTTTGTTATGGAATTAAAATTTGTTATAAAATAGTATAAATTAGCTTGATATTATTTAAAGTTATAAAATGTTATAATATTTTTGCGATCCGCCATATTTATTCAGTAAACTGACAGATCTCGCAACAATAAACAGTAGCACGCTCCCAGTGTTGGTGTAGACACTAGCTTGTCAATGCGACATGGTCTGACGGTCTCGTCAGACTTGCAGGATTGTGACGACAGTAATAAACTAGAATTTAAAGATATTATCATAAATCTGCAAAACAAAGTAGAGGCTGCTAACTCTACTAATTTTGAACTTGAATGTAAAGTTGAACAATTAAAAAGAGAAGTTGAATTGTTAAAAAGACAAAATGCAATAAAAGATACAGTAATTAGAGATCAACAAGATATAAAAAATCAGGCAGTATCATTAAGCAATAAAGAGACCCAGACTGTAATTTCCTATTCCTGTAATTCTACACAGACTGACAACAACGGAATAGAAACTGGTAGCAATACTAAACGAAAGCAAAAGAAAAGGAGCAATCAGCAAGTAACTCAGCACAATAAAGAGTCTGTGACAAATAACCCAGTAAATATATCCGCTGGAAATAGTAAAGCACCAGTACCAAAAATTACGAAAAATAAAATATTATTACTGACAGACAGTCATGGTCGATCTCTTAGCTCTATGATACAAGAAAGGCAGAAAAACTTCGAATTTTCAGCATTTGTTAAACCTGGTGCACCTTTAAAAAATGTAATTTCTATTGTTGTAATTATCGGTGGAACTTGTAACTACCCGAATGACTACATAACACTCAGAAGAGAATACAAAGAGGCCCTCACTAAGTTGGAACACACAAATGTAATTATATTAGCGGTACCTTATCGTTACGATAGATTTTACAATTATAATGAAGCCATTTTTAGAAATAATTACTATCTGTACGATTTAACAGAATCTAATCATCATGTATCCATGTTTGATACCAATTTTTATATTGATGTAAACAACTACTTACCAGACGGCATACACTTAAAAGCAAGTACGAAACATTTCATTGCTCAAAAATTATGCAACAAAATAAATAGTTTAAATCTAAGTAGCATAAACGATGTTAACGATTCTCAGTCAGCGATTAGATATAATATTAACAACAGTGGCGCGGCCAGGATTTTGTCTTGGGGAAGGCCAAATCAAATTCCGAGGGCACGCTGGCCGCATACGGCCCTCAACCTCATTTTTTACTCTCTTTTTTATCCCCTTTTCTGGTTATAAAAAAATGTCCAGAAACCCTTCGGGATATTTAAAGTTCCGTCACTGCTTATCATTTTGTATGAAAAATAGGCTGCGACCTAAATCAGTTCGACACCCCTGCTGTTGGATATTGATGTTTATATTAAATAATAATTCCATTATTTGTTGATAACAAAATGTAATTGTTAATCCATGTATCAAAAACTTTCACTAGATTTTTTCTTCGATAAATACATATTTATTAATATTTTTCGCGGGATATATTTCTATAAGTCTCAATATTTCTCTTACTTATGTTCAGTTCTCTAAATCAGCCGCTTGGCCACAATTTGTACCGAACGAACAGACTCATGTGACGGAATAAGGATTTCTTGATTATACCTACGAAAACCTAAAAATAACATGTAAATATGCATTTTCTGTTAATTTCAACACTCATCATAATAAAATATATCTTATTATTATTATAAAATACATAAGTTATTTTGATGTACGATTATGATAAATTTGTTAAATTTTCACTTCATTGGACCTTCAGAGAGGGTTTGTGCCCCCCCCCTTCTTAATACGCCACTGTTGTTCAATACAATTTATATCAGTACTTTTTCTGTGTAAAACTCATAATTTAAAAATACCTTAGAAAATATTGATATTCACATTTATCTACAAAATAAAACCAAATACCGATTTTAAGAGCGCGATTATCAAAACTACTCTCTTTGTTATACAGAGCGATCAAAAAATCTACTATTATATTGTACAAGTGTTGGTATGTATGTTCTATTCAACTTCTGGTGTATCTTCATTTTTCCGGTAACGCGGAGAGAGGAAAATGAATCGCCGTCTTATCCGGGTAATATTTTTTTAGTGCTTAGGCTTAATTTTATTTCGAAAGGGGGTACTGACTAATTTTTATTGATAAAAATCATGCATTTTTTTCTCGAAACCGTGGCGTTGATCGTGACCATTGCTCAGCACGGATAGGTTGTACTAGACGATAAAAGATGTTTATTCATATTTCTACTATTTAGGAGACGATTTCAGACCAAAACTGAATTGAAAAACTACAGTTGAAGGTATTTTATTAATAAAATTGATGAAATGTGTAAAAAATACATAAGAGTTAATAAAGATAATGCAGTTTTTTAAGGTTTTAACACATTTTTATAAATTTTGAAAATTTTTGCTGACCATAAAATTGCCTTCAGTTACAAATGCTATTAAACGGAAAAGAAAGTAAGAATTAAGAAAGTAAGAATCAGTTTTGAGTTATCAAAATATATTTTAAGGGTCGTTCGAACGTTTTAAATGTTAAACCTATCTGTAGAATACGTTCAAATAAGTTTTCAGGGTGAGGATAGATCTGTTAAGCAGTTTAGTTATTTTAATTTAATGGAAACTGTATGTTATTAACTATTTTACTAACTATATTAACGAAAGTATAAAGTACTATGTATTAGGAGGATAGATAAGACAGAATAATATTCGATATTTAGCAATCGCGTAATTTTAATTGTGTTAAATCTTGAAGTATTAAATACCCAGATGTCATTTTAATATATTATTTCTTTATATAAGTGATTACTATAGGATGAAAGTGTTTTTTTTATCATCATGAAGGTCTTCCGCTGTTTTTTTTTGCAGTAAAAATGCTAATTTTAAGACGTATTTCAAAAAAACTTAAAAATTATGATAAAAGTATTCATCAGCGCCTCTCTCGATAATAATAATAATAATAATATTTATTGTTCAGTCGATCTTACAGCTGTAGACATAGAACAAGTCAATACAATACAATACAGTCAGTGCAATATTTAAATTAGTTGTATAAAAACATGCATAAGAACTTATAAAATAAAATGAAAAATACATTTTTCTTATATTTTAAGGGTTTTTAATGATGCAGATCATAGTTGGGGAACATTCAGTGTTAATTAAGGTATTCGCTAATATCATAGTAGCATTTTTCCATTAAAAATTGTTTTAGTTTAATTTTAAAATCATCGAAACAACTACCGCAGGTCAAATTTAGGAGGCAATTCCTTCGTATTACTGAATTATAACAAGTATAGGTGACATTATAGTGATTATATAAATTAAAAAGACTATAATATATTTACAAAAATATTTAAAATTATAAATTACTTTCTAAATAGTTAAACAAAATACTAAATTTAATAACGTAAAATATTACTACAACGAATATATTATTACAACGAAAATCTGCAAATTTCACATCTATAAGTGTTACTCAAAAGTTTTTCTAAATTTCCAAGTGAAATAATTAATAGTGAATCCTATGCAATAATATTTAACAATTTTATTAATTTTTCTCTATTTTATTCAGAATCCATGTATTCTTTATAGTGAAATAAAATATTATTGTTACGTTTAAATGGTACAAACGTAAATTAATTAACCGATTTGGATAATCCTTTGAACATTGCATGTATAGATTAGAACTTCCCGAGTGTTATTGGCTATATCAGTGTTTCTCAACCGGGGTGCCACGACACTCTCACCGGGGTGCCACCAATTTGAAAACTTGTTTCAACGTTAAATTGCTCAGAACTTCCAGTTTGTTATAGGCTAATGATAATAATAATAATAATTTTTGCTGAAGTTTCGTGGACGTTCGGCGGGCGCGCCCGAGGTGCGTCATTTCGATAACCACGTGACAGGCAAAAAACGAGTCGCGAAGCGACGAGTTTTATAATCGACAAGTGCGGCAAAATGCCTTATCATATTAAAACGAGTCGCGAAACAACGAGTTTTGTCAACGTCTACTATTATATTGTACGTAGTCTACTATTATATTGTACAAGTGTGGTATGTATGTTCTATTCAACTTCTGGTGTATCTTCATTTTTCCGGTGACGCGGAGAGAGGAAAATGTTAGAGAGACTAATTGTTATTGATAAAAATCATGCATTTTTCCTCGAATCCGTGTCGAATCAAAGTCACCATTAATCGGCACGGACAGGTTTTATCAGACGATAATTCAAAAATATTCTTATTACAAAACGGCTGGTCTAGAATATTTACGGCGAGAATCAAAGTGTTAAATGGTAATAATGGTTCAGGATAGCTTTTTGGACGTGCGAGATAATATTTTGAGGTATCAGAAAACATTTTTCAAAGAATCTGGGCTATTATTTGAGCATTTTGAGGCAAAAATATGCTTACAAGGTTTCAAAAGGAGACAGCTGTCAAATTTTTTGCATTTTAAAATGGGACGAGATTTCACATTTTAAACGTGTTTCTTGACAGAAGAATACTAATTAAGTATTTAAGGTGAATTAACGATAAAACTTAAGACATTTGCAGAGGGAATTTCCATAAAATAGTGTTGAAAAAAGATGAGCGACGAGTTTTATAATCGACAAGTGCGACAAAATGCCTTATTATATTAAAACGAGTCACGAAGCGACGAGTTTTAACAACGTAGGGGAGAAGACCAGCGTAGCCGGCCTGAGGCCCCTAGTTTATAAATATCTTACATTTATATTCATAAAAATATACCTTTCATAATATAATAGATATTTTATTGACTATTATATCTAATATACTTATTTTGACAACTAATTTAAACTACAGGCTATTCCAAACGTTTAAGCGGAACTAAATGGAATTTTAGTTTTATTAAGTTGTCACTAACTAACTTTATATTAAAGTGGGCTTTTGCTAAACAAAATGATCAAACGCTTCATTCAATTGATAAAAATTAATAGATTTGAAAATCTAATTCCGCTTAAACCAAAGAAACAGACTATAAGTAAAATATATCAAGGTCAAATAAAGCGTATATGTCGGTTGGGGCGTTTATATGACAATGGTTCGCGTTGCAGGTACTTAAAGTACTTTCAAGTGGTTCTTTCGAGAAGGTACGACTAGAAAGTGCAATATTTTTTATTATACTCCGAGCTACAGATAACTTAAGAATAAGCATGTGAAACTGTTTAAATCAAAAAGGAAGGCCGTATGTGTGTGTGTCTGTGTGTGTGTGTGTGTCTGTGTGTGTGTCTGTGTGTGTGTGTGTCTGTGTGTGTGTCTGTGTGTATACACGATAACTCAAAAACGGTTTAACTTAAAGAGTTCGTTCTGGTACTAAAAAATTCTCCTAATAATTGGGAAGAAGCCTATTGTTTTTTATTAAAATCCGAAACCGGAAACGGAAGTTATTAAACTTTAAAATTTAAAAAAAATCGTAACTAGTAAACCAAGCCTTGGACAAACATTTGTATAGAACATAATTTGATGTATTATTGAAGATTTACCTAAATCTTCTTTTAAATTAAAAAAACTTTTTATCTATTATTTTTTTATTATTTTTTTTTTATGGGAGGGCAAGTCTAGCGGAGGTCTCCCTACGCCACTGGTTTGAATAAATTTTGGTTATCAGATTTTTTCCCAACCTGCTCACATGTCGCCTTTTCGAGAAAAATCGAGTTCCCTCTATCTTAATACACTGTGTATAGGGAGGCCACAGACAATATTTACATAATTTTGGCCCATGCCAGAAAAGGTTGAGAAACACTGGTATAGATAATATTTTTCATAAATTAGATTCCAGTTTTAACAATACCATAGTTACAAAGATTGTATCTGGTCTATCCGATCACTCTAAAAAATATATTTTTTTTGTAACTATCACTTCAAACACTATTATAACGTTAAAAAATCTAAACTAATTAAACCAATTACCTGCAATCAGAAATACTTATTTTATAACACATTGGAAGCAGTTGAATGGCCTTCCAGTACCTTTACAAACAATGAAAATATCGCTTTCGAATCTTTTTTCAAACCTTTTCTCTCTATTTTTGATGCTTGCTTTCCTACTCAGCTAGTAAAATTCTCCAACAAAATAATAAGTTCCATGGTTCAATATTATAATGAAAAGTATGAGACAGACTCTTAAAGATTTATATATATCCCCAACCCAAGGACATTAAGAGAAAGAAACGTCTTTAGAGCAAAATATCGTGCGGAAATCAAAAAAAAAAAAAAAAAAAAGTAGAAGCAAATTCTCGTTACATTAGAACTTCTCACAATATTCCCAAATCGTCGTGGCAAATTATAAATCAAAACAGATAGAATAAGACTCAACAACCACCTGAAACCTCCTTAACTTCTATAAGTTTTAATTCCCATTTTATAAACGTGTATAAAACAGCCCTAAATTCATTAACAGACGCATATTAACTTCTTAGATTTCATGAATAATATAAATATTGAACAAACCTTTTCCTTCCAAATTATTAGTCTAAGTGATGTCAGAAATGCAATAAATAGTTTAAAAAATAGTAAAGCAAAAGACGCGTACGGTCTTAATATCGATATTATAGAAACAGTTAAATATTTAATCATTAACCCCTTAACAAAAATATTCAATATATCTGTCTATCTTCTAATACTTTTCCAGATTCTATGAAACCGGCATGTGTATTGCCGTTATTTAAAAAGGGTGATTAAGAAGATCCCAACAATTTTCGTCCAATTTCTCTATTACCAATAATATCAAAAAAAATTGAAAGAATATTATACAACCAAGTTGTAACTTATTTTAAAAAATATAATCTGTTTAATAAGCAGCAATTCGGTTTCAGGAAAAATAAGTCTACAACTGATGCCATTCTGTCATTTACTAATGAAGTATTACTAGGTTTAGAAGCCTGTGAACACTGTCTGTCCACGTTTTTAGATTTAAGTAAGGCGTTCAACTGCGTGTCACATGAAATTTTACTGACTAAACTAACCAAGTATGGCTTTGATCAAAACAGTTGTACACTTTTGAAATCATATCTCATTAATTTCTAACATTGTCATCTACTCTCAACACTCTTCTGTCAATGACTTTCTTTCGTGTATTAAAGATTGTTCCCACTTTATGTACGCTGATGATACCAAGTTGCTAATCAGATCAAAATCTCAAAAAGATCTTTTTTTAAAAAATGGTGAGTTAATTCATGATTCACATATCTGGTTTTCATCAAACAAACTATGCTTGAACATTGATAAAACAAATAATTTATTAATTACTTTAAAGCATTCTGAATTTACTAATCCAGAGTCAGTCAATTTTCTAGGCGTTCATATAGACCCCACGTTGACCTGGAACCATTATGTACAAAATCTGGCAACTAAGCTATGTAGAACAATATATTTAATTCGAAACCTCGTTGACTGTGTATCTGTCAATGTTTTAAAAATGTCCTACTATACTCTATTTCAATCGCACATCTCTTACGCTTACTTGGGGACATAGTGCTTCAGCAAAACGAATTTTTGCCTTACAAAGACGAGTTGTTAGAATCATTTCTGGGACAACTTACAGAGCGGATTGTAAACATGGTTTCAGAGATTTAAAAATTATGACTTTGCCATCTCTTTATATTTTCCAGTGTTTCATTTTCAGACACAAAAATAAGGAGCATTATAAAACTGTGGAACAAGTACATACGTATGACACTCGTAATAAAACTAATTTCTATTTAGGTTTTACAAGATTGCTGAAAACTAAAAATTGTAACTTCTTTGCAATTAAATTTTTAAATGTATTGCCCGATAAAGTTAAATCTCTCACATTAAATAATTTTCAGGCTAAAGTCAAGGATTTATTGGAGTCTAGTCCATTTTATACATTTGGAGAGTTTTTAAATTTTGATATAAATAGTGTGAACTGGAACTGTTGACTCCAAGTATTTTATATTTTCTATTTTATGTATTTATTCTATTTTATTCTTATTTTATAATAGTTTGTATTGCTCTAATTTCACTAGCTATAAGTTACTATTTGTATATTGTACCTGACTGACGAAAAACATGCTCTGTACGTGTAATTTTTGTCAATAAACATTATTATTATTATTAAATTTCTTTTGAGTCTATGAAACAACATGTTTATTTATTTTATTTTAATCGAAAAAAACGAAATTAAACAAAGATGTTCAATTGTTTTTCCAATATTCTTTATAGAGTAAAAAACTTCATCTTAACCTCCTTCGTATTTCTTATAACAATTAAGTTAGCAATTCTTTAATAGGTCCCAGAAACATCCTGTATAATTATTTATATAAAACACTAGCTATATACTGTTACAAACTTCAGTGTTTTAAAGTAACGAGCTGGCGAGGCTAACCGAGGCATATTGTTAATCTTGTGAATCTCAAACTGTGTCCAAGATATTGATCAACAAGGATCGGCATTGCTCCTCAGCAATGCCGATCTGCTTTGTTGAAAATCCTTCGCATTGGTCGGACTGAGTCGTGAAAATGTGCGACAAGGAAGACGTTCTGGTTGTCTTAGCAGCTTCTTTCAAAGCCTCGTAAATATCGAAAGTTTAGGTTTTGGACGTCCAAGTTTTCCGATGAGAAACAGCTATGGACGATGTAGACCAATTAAATCTCGAGTATAGATGTGGGAGGGAATTCAACTTAAATTCTTCTGAAGTGTATTGTGTTCCATTATCTGTCAATAGAACATCCGGGATACCATGCACTGCAAACCAATTCTTTAGTGCAGTAATGACAGCTGTACTGGTTATGTTTTTCAACAATTTAAAGTCAAAATATCCTGAATAACTGTCAGCTATCACAATATAGTAATTTTTGTTTAATTTAAATAAGTCTGATGCTACTTGAGACCATGGACGATCTGGAACTTCTTGTTCAATTAAAGGTTCTTGCTTGTTAACATTTTGAAATTTTTGACATATTTTGCAATTTTTTACATAATTAGTAATATCTGTTGACATTTTAGGCCAAAATACGCTATCCTTGGCAATCCTTATTGATCCTTGTATTCCTTTATGCCCTAAATGGCTGCATTTGATAACTGTATTTCTCATTTCTTCGAGAATGAGTATACGATCATTTTTTAAAATCATATTTTCATAATATGATAACTGTTCTCGGTATGTCCAATATTTCAACAGATCTTCTGGAACTGACGATCTGTCTATTGGCCATCCTTTTTGGATAGTTTCTTTTAGCAATGTTAGTTCTTTACTTTTGTTAACAGCATCTTTTAATTGGTTAACTTTTTCTTGCGACATTGGAATAATTACATGTATTTGTAATAGGTTGGTATTTTCCTCGAATTCTTTTGCTAGTTCACAGTCTCTACTGAGCGTGTCTGCTATAAATAATTCAGAACCCTTCTTATATTTGATGGTTGGGTTGTAAGGTATTACTTCCATTAACATTCTCTGAATTCTTGGTGGAGCTTCATGTAGTGGTTTCTTGAATATTACTTCCAAGAGTTTGTGGTCAGTCTCTATTTCCAGTTCTTTGTTACTCCAAATATATTCATGAAATTTTTTGCATGCTGCTACTATTGCTAATGTTTCTTTTTCCAATTGACTATAATTTTGCTGTGTATTTGTGAGTGACTTAGCACTGTAAGCAATAGGCCGTCCTTCTTGTAATAATACTGCTCCTAATGCTTTACTGCTCGCGTCTACGGACAATGTAACTGGTTTCTTTGGATCATAGTATCCTAAGACCGCTGATTTTTTCAATTGTTTCTTTAATTTTTGGAATGCATTTTCTTGGTGACTGTCCCATACCCACTCATTATCTTTTTTCAGTAATATTCTAAGTGGTGCAGTCTGATCGGCTAGGTTAGGAATAAACTTTGCCATGTACGTCACCATTCCAAGAAATCTTTGAAGTTCTTTGACACATCTGGGTGTTTTTATTAGTGATATTGCACTGACCTTTTCCTTATCTGGCATTAATCCTTGTTCTGTCAATAAATGTCCTAGGAATTTAACGTGCTTTTGTGCAAGTATGCACTTGTCTTCATTTAGTTTCAGGCCCGCTTCTTCCAGACGGTTTATGACTATTTTTGTTATTTTTTCTAATTTCTCTTTTGACTCCGCATGGATATGAATATCATCAATTGAACATTCCACACCTTGTATATTTTTTAACAGATTGCACATTATTTGCTGAAATACTTCTGGTGCAGATGCTAGTCCGAAAGGGAGTCTTTGACATGTATAGCGACCCCACGGTGTCGCAAATGTCAAATATTTTGCGGTTCTTTCTGTTACTTTCACTTGGCAAAAACCTTTTCGACAGTCTAGAAGTGTAAATATTTTAGATCCACTTATTCTTGCCGTTATCTCTTCTAGCGTGTTTAATGGATAATGTCTGCGTTTCACATTTTTGTTGATTGCTGATGGGTCTAAACAAATGCGAAGGTTATTATTTTGTCTCACTACAACCATTGGCGAGACTGCTGGAGTTGGTTCGCTAATTGGTCGTATGATACCCATTTTGGTCATTTGATCTAATTCGTGTTTGACTTCATTCCTGATTGGATATGGTATTCTTCTAGCTGGATAAATCGGTAGTTTAGGATTTTCCACTAGGTCAATATCATACACGTATCCCTTTAAGCAACCAATACCACTGAATATTTCTTTATTTATTGTTTCGATACGTTTTAAAATTCCCAACTGTACACATGTGTCTTTTCCTAAAACTGGTTGTAGATCATCGCCAACTATCAAAAATTTAATATTTTCTTTTTTGTTTTTATAATTAAGTTTCGTTGAGCATTCGCCTTTCACTTTTATTTTGTGATTCGAAAATGACAACAAGTTCTTTGTTTTTGACAGGGTTACCACAAGTTTTGTTTTCTGTGCTAATTTTTCTGGGATGACGTTGCATTGCGCACCAGAATCAAGTTTAAATTTGACCTTTGTATTTGGTGAAATCCACAATGTTTCAAACCCGTCATCTGTTTTTCTTTCTTCATTATCTATTGCAGAAACATATAGAACTTGATCTTCTTCTAAATCAGTGCTACCGTGAATAAAATTGATTTGTTTTGTTCTGAAGCACTTGGAGAAATGTCCTTTTTTCTTACACTTATTACAATTTTGGTTAAATGCTGGACAAGCTTTTCTTTCATGTGTAGTTCCACACCTACTACACTTGAATGTTTCTTTTGGCTTAGTTTTTTCTTTTTTGATTTTGTAGTAACTAGTGTTCGATTTGTTTTGTAATGTATTTACCTGATGTTCTTCTTGGTTGTCTTTCATAGCTTTCAACTGTTTTCTTGCTAATTCATTTGCTCTGCAGATATTTATTGCTAGCTCTAAAGTTAATTTATCCGCTTCAAGAAGTCGTTCCCTTATTTTGTCGTTATTTATGCCTACTACAATTCTGTCACATATTAAACTGTGTTCAAGTTTTCCAAATGAGCAATTTTTGCATTTATTACGTAATGACGTAAGAAAATCATCAAATGTTTCATTGATTTTCTGTTCTGTCTTATTAAATATGTAGCGCTCGTAGGTTACATTAATTTTAGGGACAAAATATTCTTCGAACTTTTTCTTTATTTTTTCTACATTATATACATCTGTTTCTTTAAGGTTAAATGTATTGTAAATAATTATTGCATAAAAGTTGCTACCTGTACTGCTTGTCCTTTTTCTTTAAATTTGTTGCTGTTTCGTACCACTGATACTGTTGAACCCAGGTTTACCATGCTTGCGACATGTCTGTTTCATTGTTTATTGGCAATGGTTTTGGCGGTTTTAACCCTATCATGCTTTCGTCGTTTCTTGTCATTTTATACTGGTTTCGGCACCATGTAATAACCTTTGTTATAGTAATTATACACTTTTATTTTATTTTATTTTATTTTATTTTCGACTACATCTGTCCAACAGAATTAACCAATAAGTGGACAGGTACAATATAAGCAAACATATAAATGTGATAAGCACAGCAATAATAAGTAGTATACAAAAAAATAAATATACAAAAATGATAATGTAATAAATAAAAGTAACAAAATATAATAAAAAAAGAAATAATATATAAACATAACAGATTTAGGGATAATTATTGATACATGACTAATTCAAAAAAGATTTATAAGAGCCTCATTTGGAATATAATGTGAGCACATACGGTTTATGGGAGATTTGAGAAATAAATTGGAATGAGCATGCGGGAGGTAGAAGAGAGATGGATTTCTGGTACGGAGAAGAGGGGTATGAAAATTAATTTCTTGTAACGAGATGGGATCGTCGATCTTACTGGAAATAAGTTTTTTTAAATAGTTTAGTGAATTTAAGTCTCGACGTTCACTTAAAGTTTTCATAGAAAATATTTGAATAAGGGTATTATATGGAAAGTCAAGTGGGGGATAGGAGCCCATGATTTTATAATAGATGAATTTTAAAAACTTGTATTGAATTTTTTCAATAGCCTTTTTCTGGACCTCGTAAATAGGATTCCATATTATAGAACAGTACTCTAGTTTGGATCGCACGAAAGAATTATATATATTTATGATTTATTAATTATTTATTTAAGAATGACATTTATAATATAACAAAACACAACTGTTGTCATGGACCTGGTTGTCAAATATGACAACCAATATTTACAATGTTGCCATTGTTAACACCATGACAGTTAATAAACGAAGAAACTTATATACGTGTACACATCAACGCGCATCGAGTAGAGCCCATAGACGTAATGACTTGTTGGCAGCATTTTTGAAAAAAGGAAGAAGTAAGATTTCATGCAGGGACACAATTATAACGTTTTCTGTGTTTAATTTACTTTTCACTCTTGACGCCATCTTGCTATACCACTGTTCGGAAAATTGTGTTCATAAAAAACTTAACTGAAAAAAGCTTAATAATAAAATTAACGAACATGTACATATATATGTAAATTTATATTCAAAACAATTCAAAAAAATTTAAGTCATCATAAATATAAAGTTAAACATTATACCATAAATAACACAAATAAATATTTCAAAGGCATTAATTTTAATATTATCAAATATTCAGGTCCTTGTGCTTGTTTTGAAGCATTGAGTTTTTTGAAATCAGGTTTTGCTGATTGATGATCTTTCATTGTTAATATAATATATCTTTGTCCGCCGTCATTATAATTTTTATTTTATTTTTTGCGTACCCCTAAACGAACAAGCGCGTACTCCTGGTAGGCAATCACTTTGCTAGAACACAGTGGTGGCGCTAGCAGGAGGCTGCCACCCCCAAATTACCTGCCCCCCCCCCAGAAATGCTTGGAAAAAAATATGTGCGCAAAAAAAAATTGTTGTTTAATGAGGTCATCACTTATATTTTAGAAGTGAGGACGTTTATTTTAAGTCATCACTTGTTTTCACCTGTCCATTAATAACGATATGAAACATGATGCCCTCCACAAATATTTCCTGATCGCCCCTAGATTTTACTCAAATACTTCCTGGCCTCTCCAGATTTTAAGAGCTAGCGCCGTCACTAGAACACTAGAAAAACTTTCGTTTAACTAAGGTGACCATATTTTTTAGTTCAAAATTCGGGATGGGAGTTCATAGACGGGGGTAGTTATTCAAACATAATTGTTTAATTCATTTTTTTTTAAAATGAAATTATATTCAATAAATAATTATAATTTATAATAAATAAAAATTTCCAATCACAGATAATTAACTTATATTATTAAAAGGAACATCATTAAAATCACAGTATTTTTTTAATGATTTTAAACTTTATTCATTAAAATTACTTAGTAGAAAACTTTTTATAATTTTTCCGAACTATGGATCTTTTAGGTAGTAGGTATTTTTTGCTTTGAAGCATTTTATAAAAATCCTCACAGTTTTATTCATAATTTACTTCAATCAGTAATATTGCTTTTAATGTATCTACATCAAGTTGAGTCTTGTCACTTGTCCAAAAGCTGTTCATCAAGGAAAATACCCTTTCGGTAGATTTTTTTTTTGTTCAAGTTTACTAAAAATAATTTTAGTTGAAATAAATTTAAAATAAATATTGAAAATAAGTACTTTTTCTAAAATTCGGGACAATTCGAGACATAAAACCGGAATTCGGGACAAATATTGCCTCTGAAAAAATTCGGGACGCAAAGCGGAAATTGGTCACCTTAGTTTAACACGATGGTTGGCTCAATTATCTTAGAATGGGTGGAAAATGCTACATGAAGCTTCTAACAACACTTATTCAAAAACAAGACGCAGTTATTTATCATTAAATTTCCTTGCATGATTTCGTATTTTCAGACTTTTTTAAAATTGAATAGTAGTATTTAATTTTATAAAACAGTATACTCATACATTTAAGACAAACAAAATACTGGACGCACTAAGAACAATCTCTGTCTAACTTGTACAGATTTGTTGTAAAGAATATAAACAAGGCTCTCTAGTTGACGGCAAGTCGATTAGAGATATGAACTACGAACAACGAGAGACTCGGGATCGTGAGATTTTGGAGAGTCGGGGTTGAACCCTGTTGTGAGAGAGTTGAGATTGTTAAGAGTGTTGTAATAAGATGTGATAGAAAACATGTGTTGAAGTTTATTGCAAAACAGTGAGTGTTAGTAATTTTCCCAAAATTATGAATATTCGGTGAGTCAATAAACACTTTTCAAACATCAACACGCGTTTCAATACCCAACTATTGAAACCCGTGTTGCGCTATTCCGAAGAAGCCGAAGGCTGGGCGAAGAGGTACACATCATCCATCAACCCTAGCTGTAGATTTGCAGACAAACCTTCATGAGGAGACTAAAACATAGTATCTAGGTCGCCATACAAGGGTGACTACCGCGATGTGTTAGTGGACTCATTACATTGTTCCACACACGTTGAGACAAGTACATTTGTTCAGGAATCCCTGACGCCTTGCGCGACAGATTACGCGTTGATGTATGCACTTACAAGTCTTAAGACAAGTCTCTTCGTATTTGACCAGCTTTAGAAAGAGTTTTAAATTATTTAAGAAAAGCTACGCTTACATATAATGCGGAATTCCGAAATATGGCGTTAAGTCACGGTAAGGGTTATTGTCGAGTCACGGCGGTTTTTGTCGAATTGCGATTCTGAACGAAAAATTCCGCGAACATTAACGCTGTAAGTTGGAGTGACTTGACGCCAGTTGAACTGCAGCATTGAAAGATAAATTGTACTAACATTAACTTATTATAACCTCTAAGACTTTAGATTCGAAGTTATAATATAATTAAAATTCATTTAATCTCAATTAAATAGCTCATATAAATACATATTCTACTACAGATTACATTAAAAAAAAAGTAGAGAGCACTAAACATTTTTATAGAAAAATTATTTTATTGACTTAGCGAATAAAATCACGTTGTGCCACTATTTACTATTTGGTATTTTAGTAACAGTTATAGAGCGGCGAAGTTAGTTATTTTAGCTATTTACATAAAACATAAAATAATCACGAAGTTCGTTAAAACTTGAGAAAACAAAAATCCCGTTTAGTGCCGCTTAAATATAATATTTGTAAAAACAAAAATCTTTACAGCCTCATCGTATCATTCTGTTAATATAAGTAGTATTAATTAAATTAGAAACTAGAGAACATTGAGGAAAACTGGTTAAAACCGGTATTAATTGGATATTTTAAAATTCGTTTTCGTTCTAAAAAAAAAAAAACAAAATCTGCGCTCCTTGATGAATGTCCAGAAACCACAAAACCCATAGAAGTCTGTGATAAAAACCAGATAGAGAGGTCTATCAATAGCCGGCATTGCAGAGAACAGAGCAGGCGCGTACATACGATGGTGGCCCTCGGGAACCGACCCCCTCCCCAGAAATGGAGTAATTATAAACTTATTTAATAAAAACTAAGCAATTGAAAATAAAAATCACCTTTTTTATTAATAAAAATTAAATTATTATCAAAATTTAATTAATACGTAGGACGCTAGAAAAGTTTGAGACACGGCTGTATTAATAAACATAGCAAGTTTATTCTTGAATCATTAAATAGAACATTCAAAACATAATTGATAAATTAATTTTATATAATTAGTCTATTTTTTGCAGTACAAATGTAAACTTATAAATATGAGTTCAATAATTTTATGCAATATCAAACGTGGTTTGTCTGCGGAAGACTGTATCCCCGAAATGTTTACTATTTTTTTCTGAGAATTGTCCAAGCCTGAGCATTGTGTTTCGTTGGTATAAACCGTTACAAAGAGACATTTTTAACCTAGATGATTATCCACGTCCAGGAAGGCCTTGTGAAACCGTTACTCCTGTTAATATGGCTGCTGTTAAAAAACTGCTCGATGAAAATAGGCGAATTACATACAGGCAGATAAAGGAGTTTTTTCACATGAATGCACAAGCTATCCGTTCAATTCTTCACGACCAACTGGAAGTTAGGAAAGTTTGCACGCTATGGGTACCTCATAACCTGACTGATGCAAAAACAGCAATAAGAGCTGAATGGTGTTAAAAAACTTTGAAATAGGACACTCGAAATAAGTGAACTCCGTTGTGACAGGGGGCGAAACATGGCTTTATTATTATGATTTGTCATCAAAGTCAAGAAACAATATATGGCTCTTTGCAGACGAAGAAAATTCCAACCACGGAAAACAATCAAGATCAGTGAAAAAGAAAATGATTCTTCGGTAAGCGAGGGAATATTACAAAAATTGTTCTAGAAGAAGCAAAACAAGAGTTACGGTCAAATGGTACGTTGTGTTTTGTTTGCTTTAGTTCATTCAGTATCTTCAAAACTTACGGCCACATTTACGCCGTACACTTGGTGCTTGCTCGAAGATAATGCACCCCCGCATTGTGCTCTACTAACTAAAGAATTTTTGAATTATTCTGGACTACAAGTGTTAAGTCCGTTCTACATTATACTCTTTTCAATATTATCCAAATATGACGTCATTTCAGCTTTTAATACTACAGAATATAGTGGGGGAAAAAAATAAGAGACAGCGATACCTTCTGCCAACTTTAAAAATTCTTGGTTCAGGTGACTGACACCAGTTTTGTTATAGTAAACAATTTATAAATATTGTTTAATTGTGCCAAGTTTATATTTAATTATATGTTCTAAATAAACTTCTTATCAAGTAAAGTCAATCAACTTAATCTTCTAAAAGTTAAGTTGTAAACAAAAACTAAAAAGTTGGTAGTTGGTACGACTGAGAAGTATACAACTGTCACACAAAAATTTGACCGGAGGTAGTTTTGAAAATAGTGTAGTTAGTAGTGTAGCATCGAAATTTGGAAGGAAGTATTGTGTTTCATATTATACTTTTTACGTCATTACTACGCAAAAAATCTGTAGTGCTTCGCATAAAAGTATAATGTAGAACGAACTTTAGAACATCCTTCGTATAAACCAGATCTTGCTCTTTGTGATTTTGGACTCTTCCCTTTCATCTAGGGTAAGTTTAAAGGCCGCCATTTTAAGAGCGATTATGAGCTTATAGCAACAAGATTAAACATGTGCAGAAGTACCCACTGAACAGCAGAAAGCTATTTTTAACACGTGGTTTATACGTGTGATGAATTATATTGGACGTAATGGGAAGTACTTTGAAAAAGTTTAAAAAGTAAGCCCGTATCTCAAAACTTTCCTAGCGCCCACGCATATATGCCCTCCCCTATCTGTAAAAATATATATATATATATATTATTTTACGGATATTTTTTAGAAATGGACCTGCCCTTAGACCAATTTTCTGTGTGCGCGCTTGGAACGAGCATCCTCAGGCGTAAAAGAGGCACTAAAATTACAATCTTAAATAATAATCGTGTTTATTAATAATAAAACATTTATAAAAGTCATGTATCACCATTTCATAAAGGAAAACACACTTATCTAAATGTTCCAAGAATATTCAATGAAATATCTAAATGAAATGTAGAAAAGAATATCCATTTGTTACCCAAATGAAAACTCCAACAATATCATGTAAACAGGAAGCCACGCGTGGGTCAACTGCAAGTGTGCAAATATTTACAAGACTGGCCCCCACTATAATCGAACCCAAATAGCGCAGGTGTGCAAACTTTCATCAACATTGCGGTATTTGGGCTCGACTCCAGCATAGAGTGGTACAAGCACCAAAAATACCACAACACACCATTAACAAAATATTTTTAAAATAAAAATCAAATATTCCTGTTAAAATTTTCAGTATTTTATGAGTGTACATTTATTTTAAAAATATTGAATCATGACCTTCTGTAGCCACTATTTACCAGTAAAGGTGAGGTGAGAGCCTCACTCGCCTCACCCTTTGCATTGATTTTTCGGTGAAATTATGCATTGTCAAGTCAGTTATTGCATTAAAACCCTTATACTTAATCCAGTCAAATATCTCGTAATCCTTTTATTTCATTTAAAATATTATCAACTAATTTTTTAGACGAAATAATTTTGCAGTTATAAATATTTTGTTTGATTTTATAGCTGTTAATACTCACCTCAATAATTGCGTATGAATTGGACATCATGGCAATTAGGAGGTTCAACAGTACAATTACGTTGATAACAGAATACGAGCCGAACATGAGTAGACCCCAGAAACGCGTGTATGATTTAATGCCAGCTAGTTCGAAGTTCTCCAAGCCAACCATTCCAAAACTGGCCCAGAACAGTGATTGTGATGCTTCAAATACACTGAAAAGTAGCAATTCATATTAAACATAAGGATTTAGTACAAAGTAATATATGTTTAGTAAATAATATTAGTAAATAATATTAGATTGAGTCATAAATAACTTCTGCACTCGGGAACAAATTGTATTGACTCATTAGTAATTCATATGACTCATCACACTTGACAAGGATTTACCAGTTGTAGTCCAAATGTCCCTCAGTTTTATCATAACAGTAACAGCTTACACATCGCATTACGAAAATAAATTTGATAGGCTGCGTAAGGCGCAAATAGACACTAACTAACGATAATAAATTTGTAGTTAGTTAAATGAAGAGTTTGAAAGTGCACGTTAGTTCTGGGAGCTCAAAGAGGGGAAAAATATTATAGAGACTTATGCAAAATGTGTAGAGGGTATGGTGGGGGCACCATAACCGACTGGGCAGTTCGAAATTGGATTGTAAAATCTTCTTTTAGGGATATGGCGTTAAAGGATAACCGGAGACCACGGTAGTCATATGACTTTTTTGTTTCCTATATGTCCTTATTTATTGACGCTTCGATTTCATAACCTTTAGCGTCATTAATATATTACACAGTAATAATAACTATAATTGATAATAACAGTACACATTATAATAAAATGTAATAATAATAATAATAATAATAATATAATATATCTCTCTCAAGGAGGAGGAAAAAGAGGTCCAATTATATGTACCTCTTGTCCGAGCTTAGAAAGCTGTATCCCGGGTTAAAAGTTAAGCTTGTAGTCCTGATATTTGGTGTTTTGGGTGATATGAAAGCCTCCTATCGAAGGGAAATCGAGTCCATTCCCGTCAGCAGATCTTCTGCCAACTCTTTGATCTGCAGGATGCAGAAAGCAGTGCTGCTCGGGTCACTCCGCATTGTGCGGGCACTGGATCTAGTGTAATTTCCGCGGCTGCATATCGCCAGGGTTTGGGATGCAGTCGTGTGTATTTAGCTCCAATAGTCTCTAGTATGACGCGGCTCAAAAGGTTGCTGAAGTTTGAGATTAGTGGACGCTTGTCAAGACCTGACAAACCCCATGATAATAATAATATTTATTTATTGACCAAGTTTACAATATGTTGTTTTTTAGTCAGTCAGGTACAAATGGTTTAAATTTCAGTAACGGGCTTGCCTGCTCTGATACAACATGTTGCACTTCTACGTATGCAAAGTGGTCTAGCTGTTGAAATATGTTTAGAAGTTTTTATATAGTTTTGGTTTTTTAAACTTTAGACTGAAGATGACTGGATGTCCCAGTCGAAACGTCTCGTAAAATTATTTTTTAATAAAATTTGACGAGTAAATAAGAACTTTTATTCTCCTCATATCATTTTTTCGTTGTTGTCATAACCATATTTCTACTATATATATATATATATATATATATATATATATATATATATATATATATATATATATATATGACTAGCCTGTTAGTTTCAGGTTTACATGTTTAGTTTTGAAACTGAGCTGCAAAGTAGTTTCTGAAAAAATATGAGTTATTCTTTCATCAATGTCTCAAAATTTAGGGCAAAAAATTCTTTATATACATATATTGGATATGATGTTAGAATATTCATTAGTACATTTTTGAATTTTGCAAATGGAAACAACCTAAACTCCTCCGGTAGAGTATTTCCGAACATATATTTGTTCTTATTTCTAGTGTTGTATTTGTGTATTTGATCATGAGTGGTAAAATTGGATTGGTTCTTATGAACAAAGAGTGCAGAGTGAAAGATATAAAGAGCCGGATAAGTCATTATTTTTAATTTAGCGAATATTTCTCGGCAATCTTCTCTCTATGAAACACCCATTATAATTCGTACAACTTTTCGCTGTAAGCTGAATACTCTTTTAACTTGGGCTGAGTGGCCGCAAACTAGAATCCCGTAGATCATTGCAGTCCGAAGTATGCTAGTAAGGTTACATCTAACGAGACTGAGTTATAGAGGTGTCTAAATAAATATGTGGTTTTTCGGAGTTGAACACAAAGCTGATTGATGTGTTGGCTCCATTGCAGAAAAGGATCCAGATAGATACCCAAAAATTTGACTGCCGGAGGATTATCAAAATTGTGTTTTTTAGTGGACATCAGCATTTTTTTAGTTTTGTTGGTGTTTAATGTTAGCTTATTGCTTGTAAACCATATTACGGAGTCACTGATAATTGTGTCATTGTCTAGTAATAAAGAGTCAAAGGAGGAGCTTTTATTGATCATGGTTGTATCATCCGCATATAGAATTGAGTTTGTGGAACAAAAGGATGGAAAGTCGTTTTTATAAATCAAGAATAGTAGAGGCCCAAGTACAGATCGTTGTGGCACACCAACATTATTTATTAATATTTCCGATTTTTCATCTTCTATCTGAATGTACTGTTGACGATTAGCTAAATATGACTTTAGTAAGGCACAGCTGTTGTTGTTAAAACCATACCGGGTTAGTTTATTTAATAATATTTCATGAGAAATACAATCAAAGGCTTTACTAAGATCAATAAAGGTTGCCATGCACAATTCATTGTTCTCAATTGCATCTGCGACATGTTTAGTAAAATCTAGAACTACGTCGGACGTAGATTTGCCACTTCTAAAGCCATATTGATGGCTACAGATTTTGTTCCATGTAATGAGAAATTTGCTGAGCAATAATTTTTTTAAAAATCTTAGAAAATACTGGCAGGAGAGATATAGGTCCATAATTATACGTAGATGTAGTGTAGGTACAAGTTGATTACATTTTTGATTGAAATAATGATAATATAGTATTTAGATAGCGCTTGTGAGTTTAGATATCGCTGGTTTGTTTCTTTGATAAAATTGATTATTCTTGTGGAGGTGTTCGTATCATTAGCTAGAGCTTCTACTATTGTATTGGGGTTGTTAAATTTCGCTCTCTGTGTTGTGTATCTGGTGAATTCAAGTTGAATATGTTTTTAATTCATTGCAGTCCTCAAATATTTTCCCGTTTAATTTTGAGAGTAGACTTAGGTGTTCGGCAGTTACCTTGGTGTGCTCTATTCTAAGTCTTGTAAGAATAGTCTGATCACTTCTGCTCTTTTCTAAATCCCATACTGTGATGTCATCCTTTATGTATTGGAGTTTGTTGTTTGTGATGTTTTTTCAATGTATCTGAATATTTCTTCTGATTTTTTTATTAACGATATCTTTGAAGTCGTCTGTGGGTGTTTTGTTATTTAGTTCTAGATCTGATGTGCTTCTAGTTTGTGAATCTGCTTCTTCATTTCCTGGTATCCCTGTATAGCTTGGTATCCATAATATGGGAATAGTGTTGCTGTGGGATTTGGTGAGGTTATGAATGATCTCTTGTATTTTTAGAGAGTTCGATGATTTTGTTCGAATATTTTGTTTTTCGCTAATCGCTCCCAGCGAATCGGTGCAAATAACTATTTTCTTTAGCGTTGTGTCTTTTACTGATCTTATATGCTTGCGGGATTGGTGAATGCTTTCTATTTCAGCTGTTTTTATTGAAGTTGTGTTTTTAGAGTTTTGTGGGTATGACCAGAAAAACTTTATACCGTCATCTTGTCGTCTGTCTGTCTGTCTGTTCGATAAAAATTGTAGCTTAACAGCTAAACTTAGAGAGTTGAAATTTGGCATGCTTATACAAAACTTTGACCCGCACATACAAAAAATACTAAAACATCTAAAAAACATATCCCCCTAAAACCATAAACAAATATCTGTCATCGAAAAAAAAATATATATTTTTTAGATTCTGAGTAAGGTATCAAATGAAAGCCCTTAGTACGTGGTATAACAATAAAAATTTTATTTTTGCAAAATAAATTATTTAGATGCGATTTTTGCCAAAATTCTGCAAAAAACTTTTTGTCCCACACCCTGTAGCCCAGATGGTTTAAACTAAAAATTTGAAAAAATTCTAAGTAATGTATATTTGTGTGAACCGGAATAGTACAACAGGAATTTTTTATTCGATTATGTTTTCGGAAAATAACGCTTTTTTGTGTTTTTTGCTTGACCATGTAAAATATTTAATAACTTATGCAACTCGGTAACCCAGCATGCTTTGATAGTGTAATGGTTAGTTCATTTTTATTTTGTTTAAATTTTTTTTTCAAAATTCTAGTTATATTTGGGCAAATGTTGCATTTAATTTTTAAAATAGTAAATTTAATAACCAGTGGAAATTGTTGAAATTGAACACACGAAATCAGAGAGGCGGAGTTATGACTTAAAACAACCAATGGAAGCCATAGGCGCTATTTTCAAAATCTTAATGAACCTTACTATAAAAAAAAAAATACTGTACATATTTGGAAACCTAAATAATGGTATTAGGCATTCGAATTAAAATTAACAAAAAAATATTTTAACATAAAATTTTTTTTGGCTTTCTAAATAATCATCATTCACTTACTAAATACCTGCGAAACCGTGAAATGAAAATTCACACTTCACATCAATTTTTTAATTTGTAGTTTCTCGATACTGCATTGAACGTAAATCCTATGCTTATTTGGTTCTCTTTCTTGGATGCGTCTGTGTATATGAAGGTAGTTTTTGGAGGATATTTTCTGCATTCTTTTCCGAATTTTGACTGGCATTTGCTAACAGTTGTATTTGTTTTCTGAAATCTTGTGAGTGCTAAGTTGGTTTGAGCTGTTGCTAGTTCCCATGGAGGTATGATAAGCAGTTTTCTCAAATGGGGGTAGGGTGAAATTGAACTGATTCGTGAGCATTTTTGTTCGTTTGTGGATGACAGTTTCGGACTTAAGTAGTGGTTTGTTACGGTGTTTTGGGTTATTAAACGTACAGTATGTTGGGTGGGTTCGATTTGCGGCCATATTTATTACATATGTTAGAAGAAATTTTTCTCTTCTTTGTTATAGTGTACTTTCTGCCGCTTCGTTTAGAATGCTTTTGACTGGGCTTGTTCTGAATGCTCTTATGACTGGCCTCACTGCTTAGCTTTGTACGGCTTCTATTTTTTTTTTAGATTGGTCCGTTTGGCTGTGTCGTACACTATACAGCCGTAGTCTAGTTTATATCTTATGAGGGTTGTATACAGTGTTAGTAACGTTTTTTTTTTTTTGTTTCCTTCCCATTCAACGTGACTAGTTGCTTTGAGTATATTAATTCTTCTGGGACAATCTTTTTTAGTTGGTTAATGTGTGGTACCCATGTTAGTGTATGTATGGTACCCATTGCTGATTGAATGGTACTCCTAAGAATTTCTTTTGACTTACGAAGTTGATGTTGTTGCCTGAGAGCAAAGATTTAGGGCAGTTTATGTTTTTGGCCTTTTTCGTAAATCATAGAGCATCTGTTTTATTAGCTGAGAATTTGAATCCATTACTGTTTGCCCAGAATTCTAGTTTTTGAATCGCATTTTGTAGATTATTTCCTGTGTTTGGAAAGTCTTTTCCTGTAGCATATATTGCAAGATCATTAGCGAAAAGTAATACTTTGATTGCAACAAGAAGAGAGTTACGCTGAGAGAGCGTCTTGCGGGATCCCGTTTTGTTGGCGTTTTAGCGATGATAGGTGGTTGTTAGCTCTGACAACGAATTTACGATCATCTAGGAAGTTATGTATAAAATGGAGAATATTACCTTGAATTCCGAGTTTTATTATTTTTTATGCTTCTCTCCCAAGTAGTCATATGACTTTGATAATACAGCTTTAAGATCATTAATGAAATGCAATACATGCCAAGGTATTCGGGAATCAGCAGACATATCGAACACTTTCTATCGGTATCAAAATTTGCTCGACAAACGTTCCGCACTCGTAAATCGGAAAATGCTATTCTTTTCTATGACAATGAAAGACCTCATACAGCAAGAGTAATACAAGAAAAAAATGGAGCTTGGCTAGATTGTTCTACCTAACCCACCGTACTCTTTCTTGCACCTTTCATCATGGGGACAAATCCTTTCATGGGGACAAATTTCTTTATTATATAATTCTTTATTTACCCTTGACCTTGCGGCGTTTAGGGTCTTAACCAGTACATTTGAAATCATAATAATAATAAAATAATAATATAATACATTTTTATGACTTCTTTCTTTCTTTCTTCTTCTTCTTCTACATTCTTCTTCCGGTGTTCCTCTCTTTCTCCCTATTCTCTTATCAGCTTCCGTCTCCGGTACCCTTCCTTCTTGAATCCAGTTGTTCTTCCCCTCTTTCTTCGCTTCTCTTCCCTCCTTTCTATACTCTTCCTTTGCCTCTCTCTTCCTTCCTGTTGTCAGTTCTGTCTTACCTCTCCGCATTGCTTCCTTCTTTCCTCGAGTACTCTCACCCACCTTTCTCCCTTTCCTTCTCCACTCAACAGCTCCTTTATCTCTCCTTCCCATTTTGTCATCTTTCCACATCTTCTTGTTAGGTGTTCCAAGGATTCTTCCTCCTCCCTACACATTCTGGATAGCCTATCCTCTGGTTTTGCCCAATACCTGTTACTCCGTTCTTCATTTCCGCATCTTAATCTGGCAATCCTTCTAACTCTGCCCCCTGCCTTTCCTCTCCTCCCTTTCAGATATTTTGGTATTCCTACTGTCCTTATCTCTCTATACCTTTTCACATTCCTTGAATTGTCTATTCTTACTGTTCTTTCCTGCTCCTGTACCTCCTTGTCTCTCCTCTTCAATTCTTCTACTATGTTTCTTCCTTCATTTCTCTTTCGCTCAGCTTCCCTTATGTCCATCCCACATCTCCAATAGTACTCTTTCCTTGTTTCTCCCCATTCCGACAGTTTACCCTTTTGTTCTTCCTTCATTGTTTCTCCCAGCATTCTCTTAATATTTTCCTTCTTTCGTCTCTTCTGATTTTCTCCTCATACTTCGCCGCCCTCGCCCGCCGGGGCGAGGGCGGCGACCCGCTGGGTGACGACCCACTCTCAGCTTTTCCCTCTTCATTTCCTCTCTCACTATATAACCTGGTGTCGTTCTGTCTAATCCCATAATCCATCGCATGTATCCCTCTTGTACCCTTTCTACTATCTCCCATTCTTTCCATCCCCAGATCTCTACTCCGTACATGAGGATACTCTTCACTATCCAGGCAAACAATTTCATCCTCCACCTGATATCGTCGTCAAATCTCCTCTCTCCTATGCTCCATAGCTTCCCCACAACCATTCTTGCTTTCTTCGCCCTTTCTCTAACATGCTGCTCTGCTCTGTTGTTCCTCGTTAAAACATATCCGAGGTACTTCATACTTTTTACCTTTTCAATTTCCGTCCCTAACCACTCCCATCTTATCTTCTTTCTCTTTCCTCCACCCTTTCCAAACACCATCACCTTCGTTTTATCTCTATTTACTTCCAGTTTTTTTTCTTCTAAAATACCTGTCCGCTCTTACCATCATCCTCTTTAGTCCCTGCTCATTCTCTGCCATCAGGGTCAGATCATCTGCGTACCCCAGTGTCCAATAATTCTTCCTTCCCACCTTCTTGATTCTTCCAGGTCAGCTATGTATATATTAAATAATGTTGGTCTCAGCGGACAGCCCTGCCTCACTCCCTTATTTACCCAAAAGCTTTCGGACTCTTCTTCTCCCACCTTCACCTTGCACCTCGTCTCCTCGTATATTTTTTTAATCCTTTTTATCATCTCTTCCCTTACTTCTTACCCCTTCTTTCCAATACTTCCCACAATTCTTGCCTGTCCAGTTTGTCAAAGGCGGCCTTAAGGTCGATAAATACCATAAACACCTTCCCTCTTTTCCTCTTTATTCTCTCAGCCACTATGTGGTTTATCGTGTATATGTTATCTATCGCCCCCCTTCCCTTCCTAAAACCTGACTGCGTCTCCTCGAATATATCTTTATCTTCTATTTCCTCCACTAGCCTCTTATTTAGCACTGTCGCATACACTTTGTATGCCGTGCTCATCAGGGTTAATCCTCTGTAATTACCTGCGCTATTCCTGCATCCTTTTTTGTGGATGGGAATTATTATTCCTTCCCTCCAGTCTTCTGGGTATCCTTCTCCCTTCCACACGCCTCGGATTATTTCTGCCATCTTTTACGCCACTTTCTCTCCTCCGTATATCCATGCTTCGTTTTTTATTTTAACAGGTCCTGCCGATTTTCCCTTCTTCAGGTTCTTAATTACGCTCCACACTTCCTCCTCTGCTGGTTCTTCTTCCTTCTCCTCCTCTCTTCTTCCTTTCTCTGCCGTTTTATCCCCCTCCCTTGCTTCCCATACCCTTTTATCCTCCTCGGATTCTTCCCTTCTGCCTTCACTTCCCTACAATAATTCCATAAAGTGTTTCCTCCAGCTCCCCATAGTTATCTTCTTGCTAATTCCTACCTGTTTCTCTCTGGCCTTATTTATATATTCCCACGCTACTTTTTCATTCTTTATCTTTTCAACTTCATCTTGTTGCCTCTTCCTGTGCTTTTCCTTTTCCTCCTCGCAAGTTTTTTATACTGTTTCATTTTTCCCTTGTATTCCTCTTCTGTCCCCCCTCCTTTTATTTTTTTCCTCCAGGCCTTTTGCGCTTCCTTTTTCACCTTTCTACAATTCATTCCCCACCATGGCTTCTTCCCCATCTTTGGACTCTTCCATTTTCTCTTTTCCACCGCTCTCTCTATTCCCTCTCTCAGCTCTCTCCATCGTCTCTCCACCCCCGATCCTTTCCATTCCACCTTTTCAATTCTTGCCATATAATTACCTATTCCCTTCTCCGTCCAGTTTTGTGTATCCTTTACCTCCTCTTCATCCACTCTCTTTCTCCCCCTCCTTATCTCTACTATTATTGGTTGATGGTCTGACTCTATTCTCTCCCTAACTTCAAACCTGCTTATCTTTTCCCACGCCCCTTCATTTACTACGGCGTAGTCGATAGTTGATTTCTTCTCTCCCTTATAATACGTCCAACTCCCCTCTTCGTCCCCTTCTTTGTTTCCATTTAGTACACTCCATCCCTTCTCTTCCATCCATTCCAGCATAACCTCCCCTTCCTTATTTCTCTCTTTGTCCTTCGCGCCTCTCGTCTCTTCTTCTCCCTTCGTTTTCAAATTTTACAAATTTCTTTATTATATCCAAGAATATGTTTAATTTTTAGAAATACTGTTCCCATACTTAGAGATCAATTATAAGCTTAATTGGTTAACCAGCCATAGCAGAAATTGAAATGATTATGCTAGTTAATATTATTATGCTATTCTATTACACATCAGGGTGTAATAAATAGCATAATATAAATGTAATAAATAGCAATAAAACTTCTGATACTGTTGACGATAGCAAAGATGGTAGCAAAGTTAATAATAATTTAAATAAAGTATTGGTACTTGCAGACAGTCACGGCCGGGACATGGGCCCTATATTAACAAACCTTTTACCTGCTAAGAATTATAATATAACCTCTATTTTCAAACCTAATGCTCAATTTAATTGTGTTGTTTCTAATTTGTCTTCCCTGACAAAAGAATTTACTTTTAATGATTATGGCTGATTATGGCTATCATCATGGCTGGTAGCAATGATGCCCTTAAGAATGCAATTGTTGATAAAAATATCATATTAAAGACTTTTACATCTTTAAATCATACAAATGTTATTGTGTTAGGTGCCCCTTTCTGGCAACACAATGCTATATTTAATAATAACGTCTTCAGATTTAATTCTTTTCTAATAAAATAATTTTAGATTATTATAATCCCTACTTCATAGTATTCATTTTATTGAGCCAAACATTCATCTTGAACATAAACACATGACCAATCATGGTCTTCATATGAACAAACGAGGCAAATTCTTAATATGTCAAACTATTGTCGATCGAATCAAAAACTCCAACAAAAACTCGAAATATTATGAAAACCCCGCATCCTTGGAAGCATCTACTGAAGAGACCATTAATTTAATTTCGGAGGAGTCATTCTGTGTGGACCTAAACTCTGGAGAAGAAAGTCATCTCTGCGCATCATCCCCAGTTATGAATCAGGCCATCAGCCAACCCCCTAATATTCAAAAAATTAAATGCACTTTTTTAGCAAAAAACCGGCGTCCCAAAGTAACTCTAAACTAATTATAGATTTTTCTCCTGATAACTTAAATATCTTACATATAAATATTCAAGCCCTTAATAATAAGATAGACGAAATTTCATCATTGCTCACTAGTTTCCCTTATGATATCATCTCTATAAATGAGCACTGGCTCAGTGATACTCAAATTCAAAATTTAGTACTGGATAATTACTCATTAGTTAATCACTTTTCTCGATCAATCTATGAGAACGGTGGCACGGCTATCTACTTAAAAAACAACTATATCAATTTGAGTGCTAAAAACGTCCCTTTACAGTCTAAGGAAATTGATGGTGAATTTTGTTGCTCAGTCGTAACTGAACTTGGTCTGCTAATTGTGTCTCTCTATAGATCGCCCAAAGGCTGTTTTGATACGTTTTTGGATCTTGTTAAAAAGATGTCCTTGTTACTATTTATGCGAAGTATGCTAATTATAAGATAGTTTTTGTTAGTGATTTTAACGTGTATTTTCACTTGCAAACTAAACAAGGTGCAGTTCTTCTCAATATGCTTGCCACGTTTGGTTTGCATAAAGTAATCACCTCCGCAACCCGCGTAACTTCAACTTCTGCAACCTGCATCGACAATTTATTCACCAATTTGCATCCAAATAATTATACATCATCTGTATTTGAGCCCAGTCTATCTGACCATAGAGCAATCTCTTTTCATCTTAAAAATTTTAAAAACAAGATCATATACAAAACTAATGAGAAAGTTAGAGTAATTAATAACAGTAATTTGGAAATATTTAAATCTAATTTTGAAAATCTTGATTTCAGTTCTTTACTCAGACTTACTGATCCTAATGGTTTAGCTGATAGTCTGCTTCAAATTTTTAAGATGAATATTGATTCTTGCTTCAGATTTAAGACAGTCAATTCTAATAACAAAAAAATTAAATGGTTTAATGAAAAATTAAAAGTCATGAGAGACAAGCTTGGCATTCTTAAAACTATGTACGAATCAACCAAGAATGAGGAACATAAAAGATTATACACTGACTTCCGTACAATTTATAAACGAGAGATAATTATCCATAAAACAAATGCTTTTAATAATTTCATTGGTTCGGCAGATAATAAATGTAAGGCAGCGTGGTACTTAATTAACCAACATAGACCTCCCAAAAAGGTAAATCACAAAACGGATTTAGATGCTGATCTATTTAATGAGCATTTTGTGAATATACCTGCAAAATTAATTGAGTCAATACCGATTTCTAATTTTAACCCGTTGTCTTTTATTAACAAATTTCCCACTTCTAACAATATCTATCTACGACCTACGGATAAATATGAAGTAGCGTCGATTATTAACTCATTAAAAAATAGTAACAGTATGGATGCTTACGGAATTAGTAGCAAAATGCTCAAAGTCACTGCTAATTCTGTATCTGACATAATAGCTCATCTTATAAATCAAATATTTTTAACTGGTATTTTTCCTTCAGCTCTTAAATGTAGTAAGGTTATTCCTGTTTTTAAAAAAGGTGATGCTGCCCTTCCTGACAACTACCGTCTAATTTCGATCACGCCTATATTTTCTAAAATTTGTGAAAAAGTTCTCCAAAGCCGTCTTTTACACTTCTTTGACACCAATCTAATATTAAATACAAGACAGTTTGGTTTTAGGAGAAATCTCAGCACCACTTCGGCTGTTAAAACTCTTATCAAAGAAGTGGTTGCTAATCTCAATAAAAGAGAACTCACTTCTGCTTACCTATGTGATCTCACTAAGGCATTTGACTGTGTTTCTCATGACATTCTATGTGATAAACTGGAATGTTATGGAGTCAGAGGAACGCCATTGAATCTATTGAGATCCTACTTACATGGTCGAAACCAATATGTTAATATTGACAATAAATGTTCTAATAATCTCAATCTATCCCATGGCGTTCCTCAGGGCAGTGTTCTTGGTCCCCTTCTCTTCATCATATACGTCAATGATCTTCCTTCTTACATAGGTCAAAATGACTGTTTACTTTTTGCAGATGATACAACTCTTATTAATGGGAACAGAGATGTGGATTTACTAACTGAATCTGCCGAAGCTTCTCTAGCTAAAGCTTGTGATTGGTTCAATTCCAATTTACTTCCTATTAATGTGGCTAAAACCCAGAAAATCATATTTTCCTCTAACTCAAGGCATTCTTGCGAAACAATGGTGGTGAAACTTTTAGGTTTCACTCTGGACTCAAAACTTTCTTGGACAAGTCACATTGATTCTCTTAAAAAAAGCTTATCTACATCTCTTTTTCTATTAAGAAGACTCTCTCAGCTTGTCTCTCATGACATCCTCTTAACAGCATACTACGCTCTTTTCCATTCGCACTTATCCTATGGTATAGAGCTATGGGAGACTGCTAGTGAAGCAGCCTCCGTTTTAATAATTCAAAAAGCTGCTATTAGAGTACTGGCTGAAATTCGTCGACGTGATAACTGCAAACCCCATTTTATTAAATTTCAAATACTTACTGTTCCTGATTTATACACCTTTGTTAGCCTGTGCGAACTACACAAAGAGACTAGTCAATTAGTTAAAAACAGTAATATCCATAATTATAACACCAGGAACTGTAGTCATATCCATCTGCCACGTCACCGTTTAGCCACTACTTTAAATAATTCTAATTACCTAATAATTAAATTTTATAACAGCTTTAGTGACGAGTGGAAAGACCTTCGGCTAAGTATTTTTAAAAGTAAGTTTAAAAAATTATTGAGTAATTACCCAATTTATAGCATTGATGAGATAAAAAACGTCTATAAAACTAAATTAATTCCAAAAAGGTTAAATATATATACATATTTTTTTTTGTGGATACTAGCCTTTTTGTATAGATATTATTATGATAATTTGTATTTTAATTTGTATTTTAATCTGTACTTTAATTTGTAATTTTATTTGTATATTGACGTGCTATAAACATGTATAATGTAACATGGTTAATAAGAATTATTATTATTATTATTATTATTAATACTTAGAATCAGGGACAAGAAGCTGAATTTATTTAGGTTTAGGTTCGGGTCAGGTTCAATTTGTTAATTTCGGTTCGGTTTCAGGTCAGGTTCACTAACATATTTTTTTAGGTTCAAGAATCTAATTTTTTTCAGGTTTGGGTTCGGGTTTAATGTAAATTTTAAATAAAATTATACTTCAAAATTATCTTATTTTATAATCACAGAACTCACAACCAATTTATAATTCAGTGTCAATAAATAAAAACTTATTATGAAAAAATAAATGTACAAACATCTGTAAATATAGTATGTTCCAAACGTTTACGCGGAACTAGATTTTAAAATCAAGTAACTTTAAATCATTGAATCGGGCTTTTGGTCATTTGGTTAATCTATTGGTAATCATTTACATTGAATATTTTATGTTAAGTTGACTTGTCATTATGAAATGTAATTTTTAATTTAATTTTAACTTCGTGTTATTCTTAATATAAATTTCCCATTCCTTAGATTTCTTCCAAAAATGTAAAAATGTATTGTATATTTTATTTTTTGTCTTTCGTTTTCCTGTTCGCATTTTGAATTATTTCTGTTAACATGAAATAATCTAAGCAAACTCGGTTCTCGTCACAACTCGAAACTGAAAAAAACGAAACTCCTCTTTAGTTCCGCGTAACAAAAATAATTAGACTTTACAAATTTCAGTTTTGATTTTATTTTTATTTTTTCTTGTTAAATGTAAAATGTTAAGTATACAATAACGTCTTGATCCTATTAAAATACATGGTTACCGATTAATAATAAAATATTCGGGTTTAAGTTTTGGTTTACTGACCTTGAAATATAATGGTTCGCTTCAGGTTTAGTTTTTTTAGGGTTTTTGGTACGGGTTCAGGTTTAACTTCAGATTCCTGATAAGAATTATTTCAGATTTTTGAACCACCACCTCTGGGAAATAGGGAAGGGGACACAAGTTTTAAGGACATTCTTATATAAAAAAAGTGCGTTAATATTTTCGTTTATAAACTAATCAGAGATTTCATTTAATCATCATCATCATCAAGTGCCATATCTGATGCAGACTTCGGCTATCATGGAACGCCAATTGTCTCTATTCTCCACAATATTGACTAAATTTTTAAAGTTTTTTGTGTCAGTGTCACTAATGATATTGTCAATTAAAGTCATTCTTCTCCTACCACGTTCTCTCGTTTTGTCACACTGCGCACTACACATATCCCACTCAATGTTTCTCTGTCTCGTAATATGACCGAAAAATGATAATTGCAATTTTTTTATTTTGTTGACCACTTGTCTTTTAGTTTTCATTTTTGTCAACACTTCACTGTTGGTCATTTTTGCGGTCCACGGAATCTTTAGGCACTTTTGGTACACCCACATTTCACAAGCCTTTATCTTATTAATATTATTTTTATTCAAAATCCAGCTTTCACAACCGAATGTCAGAATACTCCACAAATAACTGTGTATTATTTTATTTTTAGTTGTCACATTAATGTTTCTGTTTGTGAGTACTGGTCTTAATTTAGAGAACGCACTTTTAGTTAACCCTATCCTTGCTCTTATGTCCGCATCTACTCTTCCATTATCTGCTATAATGCTCCCAAGGTATTTGTAACTTTTTATTCTTTCTAATTTATTACCGTTGATGTTTAAAATACGAGGTGCATTGTTGTTCTCTTTTTTAGATATAACCATGTACACAGTTTTGCTAAGGTTTAATTTTAATCCCCATTCTTCCCCCCATTCTTCATTTAATACCCTACTTAAAATTAAAAGGAGTTTATTCTGTATATACAGGGTGTCCCAAATAACTTGTTAAGCATAGGGATCTCGAGAACGGTAAGAGATACGAGCACGGTTAAATTAGACCAAAGTTGCCGCATTAAGGGTCCATTTTAACGATGTCTTTAATAAAAAATACATAGCTTACTAGTTATGAACTAAAATGTAAATTTTCCGGTTTTTAGTTTTTGCTCATAACTTCCAAAATTAAAATATTTTTAATTAAAAAGGTTTTTTTCAAAATAATCGCTTAAACCAAGATCATTGCAGAGAATGTTGAGACATACTGCTCGAAGGGCACAAAAATGCGTTGATAACAATGGAGAATTATTTGAACACATGCTGTAATGTAGCTTTTTATTTTTGTTAATTGTTATCAATAAAAATATTTATTTTCATAACATATTGTTTTATTCTAGACTAATAAAATACTAGGAGTATTATAGAATAAGCTCTACTTTTTATTTTTGTTTTCATAGCTATCTATGATACAGCAATTATTTTGATACACAAAAAACATTTATTTTTTTATTTTTTCATTTCATTTACGAAAATAAAATAGGACTTGTTTATATGGTTGAATAGCAAAAAAAGCTCAATTCAAAATTATCACAACCTACTACAAGCTCCATATAAAAAATTAAAATTGACCCCGATAACTTGAAATCGGCACGCGCTAAAAAAATTGTGAGAACCACTGTAAATTCACCATAAAAAAGTACCTCAAGAAAGTGCAAACCAAAATCGCTTAATGTTTTAATTTTGGATGTTATGAGCAAAAATTAAAAATAAGAAAATTTACATTTTCATATCTAGCAACCTATGTATTTTTTTAGGAGAACAAAGACATTCTTAAAATGGTCCCTTAATTTGGCAACTTTGAACTAATTTAACCAACCTCGTTTCTCTTACCGTTCCCGAGATTCTCATGCTAAACAAGTTGTTTGGGACACTCTATACATATCAATGGATAGACACACAGTCGCTTGAGTGGTTGTCTGCCGCTTATGTGCAAACATTCATAAAACTGCTCTTTATTAGAATCGAACCCAAATGCCGCAGGTGTGCACACATTCATAAGACCGCCCTTTAATAGTAGAATTATATTTTAATCTACCCCAAATGCCACCCTTTTGGTGAGCCGTCCACGTGCTACGCATACCCTTGCGCGGCCCTGGTCATACCTACAAAATCCTAAAACGGGCTGGTCTAACTTGGTGTATAACTCTAATAAAATAGTGTCCACAAAAGTTAATTTTATAATTTTGTTATATCTTATTGTAAAGGATAAAAGTTAAAAACATAACTTACTTTCCAAAACTTCTCCATTTCATACAGGAATCTCCAGCGTTGTCCCAGTCTGGAAGTTCGCCTGGAAGAACGTAACACTTTTTTCTTTCCAAGTCAGCAAAGTACCAAAGTAACTGATTTAGACCTTGAAATAATTTCACATTATTAGAAACTATAATTTTACAATGAAATATATTTTGTAACATACCACATGCAAAGGCAAAGAGGACAAGACTGTAGATGAAAAAGAATTTAACGATATCAATCACCATTCGACCAAGAGAGATTTGCAACGGCCCCAAGTGTGGATTAATTGAAAACAGATGGACCAGTTTTAAGGCACTAATGAAAAGAAAACAGTATTACTTCAAATTTATTGTTTTTCTATTATCGTTATGTAATTTGCATATCCTGGCATCATATTTATGACATTATATGTATGTTAGCGAAAATATCATTATACAACATTTATCCTTATTAACGATCGTGGTGTGCTAAATCGTTGCTAAGGCATATTGTTTTATGTAAATAGAATAGTAGAAAATAAATCATACGATGTGCGAGACGTATTAGTTGATCAATAAAATCATGTCTTATTATTCATAAAATACCTTTTTTATTAATATCAGAAGTGTGATTGGCCTATGACCCGCAAGAGATTTAAAATAGAAGACTATACGTGCTATATTAATTTTTTTTTTAATGCATCCTTTGTATAAGTGCAAAGAAATTGTTGTATAATATTGCAAGGGCTAATGTAAACGTTTAAGTTAAAGGTGACGATTGAGAATAATATAAATGTAGGATGAATTATGAGCTAGATATTAGATAGGCGAATTTTAAGTTATTTTGTCAAAAAATACTTCAAGTGGTTTCTATGGAAATAATACTTAGGGCCGGTCTTTCCACCTTTAGATAAAGTGGCAGGTAACGTTATCTGACGGATAAAAACAATAAAGCGTCTTTCCACCTTCAGATAAAGTTATTCCTACGAATAAACTATGCTATCTGGCAGAAAAGTTATTTGCAATTAAGTGCTGTCACTGTCAAAAAGTTAGAAATTAAATTATTTCTTGGAACAATAAATTGCAAAATGGACTTGAAAAAATATAATTTGTTTGAATTTTATTGATTGTAGAAATAATGCCTTAACTCCAAAATAACAGTGCACCAGTCCACGGTGAGAAAAAATATGAAAAAAGTATCTCGTGCAATATCCAACTTATGTCTGATTTCATTTGTATGCCTTGTACGGAAAATTAAATACACAAATTTCAACGAGTATTTTACGAAATTGCCCGCTATCCACGAGTGGTTGCAGCCTGGGATGAAATGTTAGTGAAACTGCTTTCTTCTGTGAAAAAAAGGCTGAAGTAAACGGTGTCGAGAAGGATATTTTATATTAAACGTTAACCAGGATTCACGCCTTACAATACAATGTTTAATAATTCAAATATTCGCTTCGAATTTGAGCAATAAGATTATAATTGGTATAGTAGGAACTGCAGTATTACGCAACTTTAACGTTACAAGAGTGGATATGAAGAACCGCCCACAAAAGATCAGTACTGTGTCGGTGACGTACCTGAAGAAACTGATTACTCAGGAGAAATGAAAATGAAAAAATACTCCGTGATTTAATTTCTTATTTTCAAATTTATTATAACTTATTTTGTATTTACATCAATTATAATAAAATTAAAAAATTAAATAAACGTAGAACAATTATTATTAAACTATCTATTTTTCATTCTCCCAATTTTATTACATGCTTACGACATTAATAATTGCTAAAATCTTGTATAACGCATACATAAATTTAATTTTGTTAATGATAATAACCAAAAAAACGGCGTTTTTAGAAAAAATAGGCGGCGTTTTTACTGTCAGATTAGTTCACGTCAGTCATGAATCAAAACTATATATTTTATACCTCGGTTTTTCGTTGATATTTTTTCAATGATGAAGAAGTAAAATTAATTAAAAATTAAATAATAAATAATGAATTAATTTAATGAATTTTTTCCATTTAATTTTATGCCCGGTGAATTTTAATAATTTTTTTGCTGTTTACAGACATGTCAAAAATACACAAAATAGCCATATTCTGTAGCCATAGACGAATAACAATATTATTTGTCTAGTCCAGTAACCTTGTCATGATTATAGGGCAAAAGTTGCATCAAGTGGGGTTAGTTAGTTTCGTTTTTTTTCTTGTATGGGATGTGCCTGAGATGGAAAATCCAAGTTTTCGACCTCGGCAGCCCTCCGGAACACTTTTGGATTTCTCAAAAACAGCTAAATTTTCGCACTCTTTTCGGTTTTTGCCCATTTTGACCATAAAGGAGCACGTTTTCGACAAACACTATTCTATACATTTTTAAACTAGATTAAATTTTCTACAATTTGAGACCAAAATGAGCTCGGTAGCTCTAATAGTTCCCGAGATACAGCTTTTCAAAATTTGAAAAAATCTCCAAACTTGAAAATTTTATGCTAATTTCATCATATACAATTGCCTTTATATCTTCAATAAACTGTCTAACATGAGTCATTGAAGTAAACATTTATTCAATTTAACATTTTGATGGAGGTGGGGGAGGAGGAGGAAGGGTGGTATGGGTGGAGGGAAGTCACTGTTCACCGTTTTCTTCATCGTCCTCAATCGCCTGAAATGAAAAATTATATATTCAATATCCCAAGGTAAAATCTTGTCATGAAGTCCTAATATAAATACAACGCACATGAAAGTTGGTAAGCATTAATAAATAGAAGTAATGGTATCTATAACATGTGGGTAAGAATTAATTATTATAAATAATAGTAACTGTCAACAACAATACGAGTGTAACTATACCTGATGTTGTTCCTCGACTTCTTCAATATCAATATCGTCGAGCAGTCTATCCAACTCGTTGTCGTCGAGGTCGTCCAAGTCGAGAGTGTTGCCGTAGACGTCTATCTTCATTTCCGGTAGGTTTTCGCAGGACTGTCCATTGCAGGTCCCACCGACAACGGAACATTTCAAACCTGCTTTCCTGCAGTTGCAAGCATTCTTGCATCCCTTCTTGCAACTGCAAAAAATCATGTTCAGCAGGTTTGAGGGGGCCAAGGCCTCGGACTGTAACAACCCATCCCCATTCCAGCGGATACTTTTTGTAGCCCAGCCAGTGCTGCACCTGGTAGTATTTGCGAAACGAATGTAGCTTTGCAGCATCTTACGTGGGAGGTAGTCTGGCCTGGTTGAAACTGCTCTTGACTGCAGCCTTTGTGAAGAGCTTGTAGAGCAGGTCGGTTAGAGTTTGATTGGACCTTTCTCCACCATACAGTTCAATGAGGATTTTCTCCCCGGCTTCAGCTACTTGAAAAATCTGCAGCTTTCTCTTTAAGGTCTACATGCTTTTGTACTATTTGAAGCAACTTGAGTTTTCCGTGGCCGAAGAAGCACGAGGTGGAATCACAGCCACTGAAGGCATGAGAGAAAGTGATGAGCTGACTGTCTGTAGATGTTAAGGTGGTTGAGTAGAAGATATCTGGTGTTTTGCCTCTTCCACAGTTCTGAACGTATATGGAACCTTTTATGGGACATCTGACACCGGTGAGGATCACCAACAAGTCTACGTCCTCTCCTGCAATAACCACGACTTGAAAATCAGAAGAATGTGCCTGAGCTCGGCGATTACATTCAGAGCACTTCGTGCTCTTTTTGTTAGGCTCTGTGGGGTAACTATCGAACACTACAGCTATGTTTTGACCGTGCCGTGTCTCTAGATATTTTACATATCGGGCAGCTATGAGGTCAAACGAGGAGTGCTTGGGCCACACCACCTTGTGAAGGAGATGACCACTATCTACAATCACAAATTTACTTTTTCTTGTGACTCATCAATATTGACAGGTTTAAATGCTGCAGAGAAAAATGATTTATTGACCTTCCTTGAGTGAATAGAAACATCGGGATTGGTGAAAGCTCGTATGTGAAGTAGTTCTTCAATTCTTCATCCGACTGTTTCATAACGCCTATCCTGTGAAACAGTGTGAGTGGGTCGACAGTCACTTGTCTGTTGCCAACAGTTATAGTACGAACCAGAGCTGTAAAGTAATGATTACTATTGTAATCAAATACTTGTGCAAAAACTTTGAGTACGATTACTCGAGTAATCGTACTCAAATATTCTTGATTACCATTACAAATAATCAGAAAGTAAGTGATTATTTGATTAGATTACTTGACTACTTTAAGATTACTCAAAAGTAATCGAAAGTAATTTGAATTATTTTTAGATTACTTCTTGATTACTTTAGATTACTTTCAGATTACTTGAAAAGAATCGAACAGTATTCGTGGATTATATCATGATTACTCCTTGATTATTTACAATTACTTTACTTATCTAGGGCACTTCGGAAGTAATAGTGTACAGAAATGTTTAGAATTTCGTAGGTATAATCAAGTAATTCAAAACAATCCTGGGCCCTTTAACCGTTCTGCACCAATTTTTGCAAAGTTACTCTTTAGATCCTGCTGAAGTATGGACGCATAGAAATGTGTAGGGTTTCGTAGGTATAATCAAGATATTCAAGACAATCCTGGGTCTTTTGACCGATCAGCACCAAATTTTGCACAGTTCCTCCTTAGATCCTGCTGAAGTATGGACGCATAGAAATGTGTAGGATTTCGTAGGTATAATCAACATATTCAAGACAATCCTGGGCCATTTGACAGATCTGCACCAAATTTTGCACACTTACTCCTTAGATCCTGCTGAAGTAACGACGCATAGACTTGTGTAGGATTTCGTAGGTATAATCAAGATATTCAAGACAATCCTGGGCCATTTGACAGATCTGCACCAAATTTTGCACACTTACTCCTTAGATCCTGCTGAAGTAACGACGCATAGACTTGTGTAGGATTTCGTAGGTATAATCAAGATATTCAAGACAATCCTGGGCCCTTTGACCGATCAGCACCAAATTTTGCACAGTTCCTCCTCAGATCTTGCTGAAGTATGGACGTATAGAAATGTGTAGGATTTCGTTGGTATAATCAAGATACTCAAGACAATCCTGAGCCATTTGACAGATCTGCACAAAATTTTGCACAGTTACTCCTTACATCCTGCTGAAGTATGGACGCAGAGAAATGTGTAGGATTTTGTAGGTATGATCAAGATATTCAAGACAATTCTGGGCCATTTGACAGATCTGCACCAAATTTTGCACAGTTATTCCTTAGATCTTGCTGAAGTAATGACGCATAGAAATGTATAGGATTTCGTAGGTACAATCAAGATATTCAAGACAATCCTGGGCCATTTGACAGATCTGCACCACATTTTGCACAGTTACTCCTTAGATCCTGTTGAAGTATGGGAGCATAGAAATGTGTAGGATTTCGTAGGTATAATCAAGATATTCAAGACAATCCTGGGCCATTTGACAGATCTGCACCAATTTTTGGATAGTTACTATCTTGGGCACTTCGGAAGTAATAGCGTACAGAAATTTTTAGAGTTTTGTAGGTATAATCAAGAAATTCAAGACGATCCTGGGCCCTATGATCGATCTGAACCAATTTTTGCACAGTTACTCTTTACGGAATTATATGTAAGTAAGAAGATAATTATAAAATTCTTCCATAGAATTATGGGTGTTTGAATATCTGTAATCTTATCAAATATTTATGTAAACAGAAGATATGTAAAATAAGGGAGAAAACATGCATCCGAAAGTATGTTTCAGCATAGTGTCGCTATTAATAATAACAGTGAATGAAATATAATGTGGTGAACTATGTTATAAAATAGTATCGGTGGAGGGCGTGGGTGGCGAGTCATACTTTGGATACAGGGTGCAGCTGCGTGCAAAATTTGGTGCTGATCGATCAAAGGGCCGAAGATTGTCTTGAATATCTTGATTATACCTATGAAATCCTACACATTTCTACGCGTTATTACTTCAGCAGGATCTAAGGAGTAACTGTGCAAAACTGGTGCAGATCTGTGAAATGGCCCAGAATTGTCTTGAATATCTTGATTATACCTACGAAATCCTACACATTTCTTTGCGTCCATACTTCAGCAAGATCTAAGGAGGAACTGTGCAAAATTTGGTGCTGATCGGTCAAAGGGCCCAGAATTGTCTTAAATATCTTGATTATACCTACGAAATCCCACACAATTCTTAGCGTTCATACTTCAGCAAGATCTGGGGAGGAACTGTGCAAAATTTGATGCTGATCGGTCAAAGGGCCCAGGATTGTCTTGAATATCTTGATTATACCTACGAAATCCTACACATTTCTATGCGTCATTACTTCAGCAGGATCTAAGGATTAACTGTGCAAAATTTGGTGCAGATTTGTCAAATGGCCCAGGATTGTCTTGAATATCTTGATTATACCTACAAAATCCTATACATTTCTTTGCGTCCATACTTCAACAGAATCTAAGGAGTAACTGTGCAAAATTTGGTGCAGATCTGTCAAATGGCTCAGGATTGTTTTGAATATCTTGATTATACCTACAAAATCCTACAAATTTCTATGCGTCCATACTTCAGCAAGATCTAAAGAGTAACTGTGCAAAAATTGGTGCAGAACGGTTAAAGGGCCCAGGATTGTTTTGAATTACTTACGAAATTATACCTACGAAACTCTAAATATTTCTGTACACTATTACTTCCGAAGTGCCCTAGATAAGTAAAGTAATTGTAAATAATCAAGTAGTAATCATGATATAATCCACGAATACTGTTCGATTCTTTTCAAGTAATCTGAAAGTAATCTAAAGTAATCAAGAAGTAATCTAAAAATAATTCAAATAACTTTCGATTACTTTTGAGTAATCTTAAAGTAGTCAAGTAATCTAATCAAATAATCAATTACTTTCTGATTATTTGTAATGATAATCAAGAATATTTGAGTACGATTACTCGAGTAATCGTACTCAAAGTTTTGATTACGATTACTTGAGTAATCGTAATCAAAATGTAATCGTAATCTAATTTTACAGCTCTGGTACGAACGGTAGAGGAAAGAGACACAACTTTGGTTTCATGCTCGAATTTGACGTTTTGGAAGTTTTCCCCTACAACCTCAACCCCTCAACATTGCTTTCTTCCTAATATCTCTGGCCATATGACAATTGACCCCTTTCTCTCCTACAAGTCCACTACTTAAGGACATAATCACATCCGTTTTACGAAATGGAGGGTACTTCAAAAACCAGTCGCTCAGCTTCTTTGTATAGTTACACTCGTATTGTTGTTGAAAGTTACCATTATTTATAATAATTAATACTTACCCAGATGTTATAGATACCATTACTTCTATTTATTAATGCTTACCAACTTTCATGTGCGTTGTATTTATATTATGACAAGGTTTTACTTTGGGATATTGAATATATAATTTTTCATTTCAGGCGATTGAGGACGATGAAGAAGATAGTTTGGCGGATTTTCTTGGCGTTTCGACGACTAACGTTTCTTTTACACTATTTATTTTATATAATGTGTGAAATATATTTTTTATTACAATCTCAGTTGTTTGGTTGTGAACAGGGACTTCCCTTCACCCATCCCACCCTTCCCCCTCCACCCCCACTTCCTTCAAAATGTTACTTACTTACTTAATCCTGAAGCCTTTCTACCTTGCGGTGTAAGGCTATAGTCGAGTTACTTATTTTCTGGTGTTGTTCTCCATACTTCTTTCCATCGTGTTCTGTCTTTTGTATATTTTCTTATCTCCTCCCACTTTACTCCTCTCTTCGTTGCAGCTTCTTTTGTTTCTTGTTGCCAGGTTTTTCTCGGTCTTCCTGGTCTAACTTTCTTCACTGTTCTTGCTTCATAAACTTTTTTTACTATTTTGTCTTCACTCATTCTGTGTATATGTCCCAGCCATCTTAGCTGTCCTTCTTCTATTATAGTCTCTACTGGTTTTGTGCCTAGTTTTTCCCTAAATACTTCATTTCTTATTCTGTCCAGTTTTGTTTTACCTTCGATTTTCCTTAAAAATCTCATTTCGGAGCTTCTTATTTTAGACCTGTGCGTTTCTGTAGTGGTCCAGGATTCTGAGGCATATGTCAAAATTGGTACTGTCACTTTTTTGAAGATCTCTACCTTGATGTTAGTTGGTATTTCTTTTTTAGTTAAGAACGGTGCTTTGATGCTGTTGAACATTCTTCCTGCTGCGCCTACTCTTTCCATAATTTCTTCATCCATTTTTCCATCGTCGGCGAAAACTGTACCTAGGTATTTGAATTTTCCTACCTGTTCTATTATTTTGTCGTCTATTTTTATCTTGTGTTGCATTTTTGTCCTGCTTATTACCATTGTTTTTGTTTTTGTGTGCTAATTTTCATATTTATTTTCTTCAATTCTTTATTGTATTGGTTCAGGTTGTTTTGTAGTTCGTCCTCGTTCCTTGCTATTATGACCATGTCATCCGCATAGCAAAGTTCTGCTACTTTCACATTTTCCATTTTCCAGTAGCCCACACAATATTCTTTAATATTTTGTCTCACTTCTTTTATGGCGTCGTCTAGAACCAGTGAGAACAGTAGCGGACTGAGTACGCCCCCTTGTCTGAGTCCGTTTTCCGTTATAAAAGATCTCGATACTTCATTTTTTGTTCTGACATAATTATTGCTGTCGGTATACAGACTTTTAATATTTGAGATGGTGCTTTCATGGATACCTCTGTTTTTAAGTGTCAACCAGACGTCTTCTCTGTTCACTCGGTCGAAAGCTTTCTCCAAGTCTATGAAGCATAGGTGGATTTGGCTATTTGTTTTTAGAGCTTTCTCGCTTAATTGCCGTAACGTGAATATTGGGTCTTGCACCCCTCTCTTTGACCTAAATCCATATTGAGAGTCTTCCAAGGTTGCTTCCAATGCGTTTCTGATTCTTCGCTCGAGTATTCTTGCATATAATTTTCCTACTGCGCTAAGCAGGTTTATTCCTCTGTAATTTGAGCATTCTCTACTGTCGCCTTTCTTATATATGGGTGTTATAATACCAGTTTTCCAGTCTAGAGGGGATCTACTTGTTGTTATCGCCAGATTCATGATTTTCAAAAGTTTTTCTTTTCCGTGTTCTCCTGTGTACTTAATCATTTCGCTAGTGATACAGTCGTGCCCAGGTGCCTTTCCGTTTTTGAATTTCCTCAGAGCTTCTTCTAGTTCTTCCATTGATATTTTATTTGACTCTTTACTTCCAGTATCTTCATTATTTTCTATCCTTTCTTCTGCGTTTTGTTCAGTTTGTGTTGCATTTTTACGGCCTATGCTTTCAATATGTAACAAATCCTGGAAATATTGTTTCCATCTTTCCATAATTTCTTCTTCCTTGACTAGAATTGTTCCATTCTCATCTTTGACGTTTTTCAGTGTTGTTACTTTTTTCTTCCTCATTTGTTTTATGGTTCCGTAGAACATCTTTTGATTCTCTCTGAAAGCCTCTTTCATTTTGTGTCCAAATTCTTGCCATGGATTTTCTTTTTCCTCTTTCACTTTTTTCGGAACTATCTTCCTTCTTCGTTTATATTCCTCATAGTCCATTGGGTCTCTTGTTGTTAAATATTTCTTCCATTTATCCTTCTTTTCTTTCACCAGTCTTTTGACTTCTTCACCCCACCATGCTGGCTTCTTTCTTGCTTTATTTGTAATCCCACAACTATCTTTCGCTGCTTCAAGTATACTTCTTTTGTATTGTTCCCAGTTATCTTCTAGGTTGTTGGTTTCTCTGTGTTCTTTAAGTTTCCTTTCCAATATTTCCTGGTATCTATTTTGTACTTCTGTTTCTTTGAGCTTGTGGCTCTTAATCTTTTTATTTATCACTTGTCTTTTCTTTTCTTCTTCTTTAGGTTTGTTTTCTATTAATTCCATTCTTAGCAGATAGTGGTCACTTCCTATTTCCGCTCCTCTTCTTACTTTTACATCTTTCACTCTTTTCCAGATGCCTTTATTGACTAGAAAGTAATCTATAATAGACTTTTCATTTCTACTTGGTACTTCACGGGTTATTTTGTGTATTTCTTTGTGACTAAATTTTGAATTTGCTATTACAAGTTCATTTGCTAGGCATAGTTCTATAAGTTTATCCCCATTTGTATTTCTTGTTGTTTCTCCATGATTACCTAGACACCATTCTATTCCTCTGTTTTCATTTCCCACTCGTCCGTTTAAGTCACCCAATACAATTATATTGTTTCCCTTGTTGTCTATTTCTTTTTGCAGTTCCTCGAAGAAATCGGTTTTCTCGCTTTTAGTTGCGTAATATATCTATAGACATAATTCTTTCATTACTAAGGTTTTCTTTGTACATCTTTTCCATCCTTTCCTCTTTTATTATTATTCCTACCCCTGCATTGACATTTTCATGATCTTCTACACCCGACCAAAACATCCAATATCCTTTTTCCAATTGAGTTACCCCTTTTCCTTTCTTCTTGGTTTCTGTTATTGCAAGGAAGTCTAGTTTTGCTTTTTCCATTTCGCTTATAATTTTGCTTTCTTTTCCTGTTATGCTTCGTGTATTCCAGGTACCTATTTTTATTATATTCCTTGTTCTCTTGTCGTGTACTTTTCTGATTTTTCCCATAATATTCGTCCCCTTTTGCTCATTTTCCATATTCATGTCCGTTTTCTTTGCCGTATTCGTCTTACTTTTTCGGTTTGAGTTAACTAGTTTTTTAATTCTTCTTTTTTAACAACCCCTTTGTCCTTCTCGCTCCATATATATTCTGAATTATTTATGAAAATCTTCCTATATCCTACTTTGGCCCTATTTCCCTTTTCTCTTTCCATTCGCGCTATTTTTCTTAACTCAGCTTGTGTTTTTCTTTCTTCCATGGTCTGGTCATTCTCTATATACACATCGCTACCTCTTAGTTTATTCTTGTTACTCATAATATTTTGTTTATCCTCCCAGGTTTCCATTTCAGTTAATATAGTTTCTCTATTGCCCTTCTTGTTAATACTGTAAGCGCTCTTTACTTTTGCTTCTATTTTCAGAGTATTTTTTATAAACTTTTCTATTGCGTTTTCTTTCTCGTTATCTTTATGTTTAATCCTTTAATAATAATCTTGTTTTTTTCGTTCTTTCTTTTCTTGATTTTCAATCTTGTTTTCTAATCTTTCTATTCTTTCCGTTAAAATAGTTCTTTTCCTTTCCCATTTTTCCTCGCGTCTCTTAAGTTCTTCTCGTAGCTCTCTATTTTCTTTTGTGTTATTTCTACTTTCCTCCATCATTTCCAGCATCATATTTTTAATTTCCTTTAGGTCATTCATTTCTTTAGTTGTTATGTGCTGCTGCGTTTCTGGTGAACGAATAATCACTTTACTCCGCCTGAAGATGCTTTGCTCGGATTCCGGGCTAGTATTTGGCTCTCTTTCTCTTTTTGCTCCTCTTTCCTGTTGCATTAGGCCGTTATCGCTGTAATGCTGTTCTCTGTTTAGTAAGAAAATATTTACGATGTACTATTTACTAATTTCACTGCACGCCACTGTTTTATTATTTCACTTATTTTGAAGTAACCTATAGATCTTTGTTCTGACCTGCTCGATTCCGTTCGGACTCTTATCACTTCACTGTCCTTACCGGCAATTTTAACGAAATTTTTATTTTTATGCACTATTTAAATTCTGAATTCTTTTATTTTAGATTATTGCACTGTGTTTGAATCACTTTAGTTGTTCTATTGCCACTTTGTTTATAACACTCACTAATCTACAAAAATTTTACAAAATTTGTTTACCAATAAACGCACGACACGCCCGTTAAATTCGGGTTTATTTGCCGGTGCTAATAAATGCGACTGTATCTCACGATGAACTCAACTCAAAATGTTAAATTGAATAAATATTTACTTCACTAACTCATTTTAGACAAGTTAGTGAAGATATAAAGACAATTGTATATGATGAAACATGAAAATTAGCATAAACTTTCAAGTTTGGAGATTTTTTCAAATTTTGAAAAGCTGTATCTCGGAAACTATTAGAGCTACCGAGCCCATTTTGGTCTTAAATTGTAGAAAATTTAATCTAGAAAATTTATGGAATAGTGTTTGTCAAAAACGTGCTCCTTTATGGTCAAAATGGGCAAAAACCGAAAAGAGTGCGAAAATTTAGCTGTTTTTGAGAAATTCAAAAGTGTTCCGGAGGGCTGCCGAGGTCGAAAACTTGGATTTTGCATCTCAGGCACATCCCATACAAGAAAAAAAAAAAAAAACGAAACTAACTACCCCCACTTGATGCAACTTATGATGTACTAGGTTACTGGACTAGTCTCCTATTATTTTTATTTATTATTCAATTTTAAACTTTTATTTCTTTTCCGCCCTTCCCTCAATTTTTTCCATTAAACCCCATATGCTCGGTCTTAAAACCCCGAACACATAGAGCGCACTCTAAATACTCGCTCGGTCGCAAAACGAATGCAATTGAGTGAATCCGAGCGTCAAATCGAACACGTTTGAGTGTACAGAACGTGCTCGGAACGCTCGGAGCGTCAAATCGAATGTACCCTCTGAGGATTCAATATGCCTCATTATCCGTCAGATAACTATCTAACAGATAAATTTGAATTGAAAGACGGGATGACATTTATCCAACAGATAAAGTATCAGATAACTTTATCTGATCTATCAGATAAGATTATCAGATTGCAATCACGGTGTAGTAACTTTAAATGGGTGAACTTAGTGTATTAATTAAATTCAATAAAACTAAGAACGCGCATGATCTGAGTTGGAGTTTATCAGAAGGTGGAAAGATCGGGCCTTATTGGAATAAATTTGAAATGTGACATTTGTTTGAAAAATGCAGAATCTTGAGAGAACACTGAGAACGTTATTAATTATCCAAAGCAGATCTCCAAAAATTGTCAGGATGAACGAGCGTTGCTTTGTTATTAACAAACACATTTTAGGAAGGTAACTGATTAGATTGTTGACGACTAAAATGGTAAGAGGCATTTTATTGTTTTGATTAAATCATATGGCACGTGTTAGCCATAATGAGTAAAAATTAGAATTGAGGTTTAAATAATTGAGTTTGAAGACTTGAGACATCAAAATATGAGATTTTGTTTTTGATATTTGCGATTTAATATCTGATTTATGATATTTGAGATTTGATAATTAAGATCTGAGTTTCGAGATTTGAGTTTTGAATTTGAGCGATTATTGGAAAAGACAAACGACAGATCACTGGGACTGGAATGGCAAAATAAACTGATAAATATAATATTATTCATAAAATGCCTTATTATTCATAAAATACCTTTTTTATTAATATGTATCATTTATTTGTGAATAAACAAACAAACATATTAAAGAAACACGAAATTTAAAGCTACACATCTGGTCTGGTTAGAAGTAGAAAAGTTACGAATACTTCTGGCATCTGTGGCGAAAAAAGATTTATTACATCGGCCTATTTCTGCAACGAGGCTAATCGTCGATGGCGAAAAAAGAAAACTGCGCCGTTTTTGAAGTAAAAGTCAACACTTCTAAATTGTATGAGATATGTATAAATATATGAGAAATGTATGAAATGTATAGATCTTTGACTAATTTATGGCCGATTGCTAAAGTAAGAATTATTCCTAACTCAGGTTAAAATCATTTGTTTTTGTATGTTATAACATAGAAAAACAAATGATTTTAACTCGAGTTAGAGAAAACTCTTACGTTAGCAACCCACCATTAGAAACTGAAACAATTTAAAATAATTTAAATAAATTTCAATTAAAATTAATTTACACTTAGTTTATTCCACATGTTTTATTTTTCATATTATAACCAATTAAGAATCGATTTTTACAGCCTAATGAATTTGGAACCATTTATACTTAGAAAATGAGCATTTTTATGCTCTTTCTAATGATATTTTTTTATTTTGACTATCGACCCACGATTTTTCTTAGCTAAAACTGCTTTTCCATGTAAATTTGCTATGGACACACTTGGAACTAACACTCAGCATAATATAATCTAAAACGGTATAATAACTTTATTAGCGGGCGCAATATTACTTTTAGTATTCACTGATGAAATAGTTACTGTTTTTGACAAGATGTTAATTATTTGCGGTAACTCTCAGATAAATACGTAACTTGTTCAAAGCAAGTCAAGCGTGTTTGTAAATTACAGCAAAAACTCCAACTCAAATCATGCGCGTTCTTAGTTTTATTGAATTTAATTAATACACTAAGTTCACCCACTTACAGTTACTACACCGTGATTGCAATCTGATAAGTCGGCCAAATTCGCGGTGACAAGAATATCTAACATGTCTCAAGACGGACATGCGCATTAAATCAGTGCATGAACTTATCATTTTATTAGACACTTCATCAAAGTTGTCGTATATTTTAAATAAGTAAATAGATAAACCAGTAACATATCTAAACCTACAATAACAAGTAATTGTTAAAATTTTTGGTGGGCTCTTGTTTGGAGCCTTCATAAAATTGGCGCCTATGGACAGGGCCACTCTGGTTAGAAATAATCACTAGTGTCACCCCGATTTATGAACAACTGGTTTCTTTAGTGAGCGCCACCCTATTGTGGAAAATTCGAAGGAAAAGATGAGGGGAGATGTTATAAGTATTTGTTTTTTTTTCTGTTCAATCTCTTAATGGGAGGGGGTGGGGTAAATTTATAAATATAATTGTAAATAAAAATACCGGTGGCTTATAGTAAACAGCCTGTTTGTTTTTGTTATGTGCGTTGCACTAATGGGGACGGCTTTCCCAGGACTAACTATACAACAATTTATTTACATAAACATGTTATTTATACAATGAGTTACACTATTTCACTTGAAACTAACAAATTATCATATAATAACTGAATTTATATCTTGAATGTAATAAAACTGTTGTACCAAAATAATTGTGTGCTTTTGTACCTTAAAAACACTCAAGTTCTTAACTTGAAAATAATGCCTTGATGCATAGAGCTACACTGGTCGAGATAAACAAAAAACTCAAAATAAAATGGTAAGAATGGAAAACAATATCAATAAATTTTATGGTACGAACTTTGATTATAAATTCCTAGAAGAGGTAAAAGAATGCGCACCTGCACAACATGTGAATATGTTTATGAGACAAGGAACTTACGAAACAAATATATATAAAAATGGCGACATGGTAAATATAGTCTGTCTAAGCAAAAACTGGGTTCTGAGTGGGTGTGTAAGTAGCTGTATTAATTTTGCAAGTAAATTCAACTTCATAAATACGATCCACGCTGGTTTACGGTTATGTTCAAAAATTTGTACTTTAAATAGTAATAATGAGAGAACTATTATATGATACATACACATTTGTAATAGATATAAATACAACACAGTTAAATTTTTATATATTAAACAATATATAAAACATACATACTAAAACGCAAACAAACTTTTATCTAAGAGTAGACTGGTTGTGTACAATAGCCGCTGACTTGTCGGACCGAAATCCGCCGTCCGAATTCCGCCGGAAACCATCTAGGTGACACCACTGGAAGTAATCCCCAAGGGTGCATAAAATATGGTGTGTGTTATTTTGTTTTTGTATAGGTTAGGTATTGTATTTTGGAAAAAAAAGTTCTCTACTAGAGGGAAATTTCACTCTATTAAAGCGGTTTTTACATTGCAATAAACACAGGAGCAATGGTTGTTTAAATTCAGTGGCGCCTCGCAAACTACACCCGCCTACTTGATTTTGTGACTGGAAAAATGTCATTTGCAATTATGCTAGCTAATATCTATCCTATTTGTTGGTCGCCAAATTTTTTGAAATAGTTTTTTCGACCGGTCTTTTAATTTTTTCATCACTTTCATCTGCTTTCCTTTGTTTTATTTTCTTATCAGATTTTTTGCGAGTTACTTATGCTTGCAATTTTCGAGGGTTGCTCGTGAATACATAACATGGTGGTGCCAGTTATTTAAAATTATAAAAATGGAAGTGAACTGTGAATCACACATTTCAGGGTTTCGTCAGTATTTACAGTGGCGTAATTAGAAATTTTAGTCCCTTAAGCGAAATATAATACGAAAAACTCTCAAGATTATACACTGCTATACTCTGGAAATCCTGAAGATAGGGTCAGTGGAGTTGGATTATACTCTCGAAAAATGCTAAAAAGAGCCTGTTACATTGAGAAGCTATTACTGATAATTTTAGCTCGTTTTCACTCCCAGACCGCCTCTATTGGTCCTTCACTACAAGAAAAAATATCCAGTTTTATGATGGCTAAGCTGGGTAAGAAAAGTATACATTATATTTTCTTATTGGAGAGCCGTTTAAAATGTTCGGCGGGCCGCCGGTTGGGACCCCTAATATAAAGCACCTCTGTCAAGTCGCATTTCATTATCAAGTGCAGTATCAAAGTAATATATGGTTCGTAGGCTCTAGATTACGTGTTGTGTTAATGAATAATAAATAAAGGTTTTTACCTAAATACGTTTGCTGCGGCAAACAGTCCTTCAGCAATCAGTTGTGGATCAAAAGCGTCCCAATTCTCTCTAGGAATATAGGCCGTAGATGGGTCGTTAGCTATTTCGTTCATTTGCTGTAAAAAGGCCGCAGCACGTAACAGGGCTACCGCACAATAAAGAGAGTTTCTTGTGAAGTCGATAAAGTTCCACATGTTCCGTAGATATGAAGTAATTCCTTCGACGTAGATCTCGTGAGTTTCTTCCCATATAAAACCTAAAAATACATATACGTAGACTACATATTTCTATAGTTCTTTCTTTATAGTCTATTGCAACGGTTTCTCGTTTTTTCTCGTACCTCTTGATTAGACTTTTCATTTATGAGTACCCCTTATCTTCAATACCCGCACCCATCTCTTATTTTTTTAAAACAAATAAAAACAGCATTAAAATAATTTTTACCCACATTAACTTATGTTGAAAATAAAATAATTATTCGTCAAATTTTAAACAGCAATTATTCATCTTGATATGAGAGTCTTCCATCGTGGTTCTTAATAATTTTAATGCAATCCTTGAGCTTCTTTCAAGGATCCGAATTTTATAAAATCAAGTTCAAATGAAGACAGATATAACCTGAAATCAGGAGCTGCGTCAAGCTTATTGCGATATTTATTCTTAATATAGGCATAAAACGAGAATGCTCTTTCCCCTAGTTCTGTGTTCGTGAAAGGTAATAAATATTTTATTGCTTTGTCCCTGAGTTCTTGGTACTCTTCTTTCAGTACTGCCCAGAAGTCAATAAGATTTCTTTTTTTAAAAAATCAGATACAAAAGAAGAATCAGTCGACATTTCAATCTATTTTTGTTTTTCAACTTTAACATAAGTCTCTGTAAAACTCTGGTGTTTTTCGCCATTATCTATATTATTTTCGCGTACCCCCAACCAGTCCTCTGCGTACCTCCAGGGGTACGCATACCCCAGGTTGGGAATCGCTGGTCTATTGTAATTGATTGAAATATTAAAAAGTGGGTGTGAAATTGTGAACTTTCTTATATTTCAGGATTTTATAGGTAGGGCTATATCTAAACCCGCGTCCACACGTGTGGCGAACAACACCAATCGGATTTGTGGAACAAATAAATTTTAGACTTAAATATAAAAAAAAAAATCCTCATTAATGCACAAACCCAAGAGCTTTCATTTGATACCTACTCAACATTTTTAAATATAATTATTTTTTCGTTTGATACCTACATACCTACTTATACTTTTATATATACTTTTTGCACGACGTGTGCTCTTTATCAGTATTTTCCCTGTATATGAGCCGAGGAATTGTGCATACATGCCAAATTCCAGCCATTTGGTCATAGTTACCGAACGGGCCCAGGCACATGAATGACGGTATAAAGTTTTTTTTTTTGTGATATCTACAAAATCCTAAAAATGGATGTAAAGTCTGAATTTTTGCACTTTTCAAAATTTTCTAGGTCCTGTGGTACCCAATTTTGAACTTGGCTCGTGCCAATTTAGAATTTAAAAATTTTAGGCGAGCCATTTAAATATTTAAATTTTTATTTATTTCAATTTTAAAAGTATTTATTGCAAAAAGTAAAAATTCAAAATTCATCACGAGTCACATTGAAAGGTTAAGCGAGCCACACTTGACTCGTGAGCTACGGGTTGGGCATGCCTGTTCTAGGTCAATGATTCGTTCACAACAATTTTTATTCACGACCCAAAATATTAAAACCTATTATCTTGACGACCCACTGTTTAAAATTAGAATTAGATTTTTTGGTCGCGACACAGTGTTTGGAAAGCACTGCTCAAGGTATTTATTATGGTGCAAACGTTTTTTGTTGGAATTGCATAATTGAAAAAATTTAGAAAATCTGTTTCATCCATTAAAATTATTATATAACATCCATCTAAATATTAAGACTTTTCATATTTCACTGAGTGTGTGAAGAGACCATAAATATCGTATATTACATTTAAAGAAATCTGTATCTTTCGAGAAACTCTGCATCATTCGTATTCCAAGATTGCTATTCCGGTTCATATTAAAGTACATTATTCCAATTTGTTTTTCAGATTTTTGGACCAGTCTACTGGGAGATATAGGGTAGTAAATAATTATTTTCAAATAAATTGCAAGAAAAATTGCGTTCTTTAATCTAGTTTTCTTTCATTTCTTCTCATTTATTACCTTAAAATAAACTTAATAATTTCAATATTTTTCGAAAACATAATCTAATTAAGAATTATATTGTGGTAGCTACATATCAATGTATATTAGGTACTTAGATTTTTTTTCATATTTCAAGATCTACTTATTAAGTTGTGGGACAAAAATATTGTAATACATTTATGGCGAAAATCACGTTAAAATAAAAAGATTTTTAAAAGTTCCCGTCAATCTACGTAACAACTTTCATATGAATATATACTCAAAATTTATTTTATTTATTTATTTTTATTATTTATTTTGTTTCACATTAATTATTAATAAAACTTAACAAAATACAGTAATACATATGGTAGCGCGTGTATCGTTCGGCGGCCATCTTTTTTTCACTCTACCGGCTAGTTTTTCTCAATCCCTGCCTCGCCTACAGTTTTCAACAATTTCGCTCACACATACATATATATTTTTCAATTAATATGTTTTTTCAACTGTTCTTTTGTGTATACAGACATCGTCCATATAAATTATATCCTCTCCTTTTAGCTCATTCTGAACTCGTCTCATCACTCTGTTGAACGTTGCAGGGTAGTACACTAGCCCGAAAGGCATCTTGAGAAATTCAAAATGTCCTTCTATCGTTATAAATGCAGTGTATGGGATTAAGTCTTCTGCTTGATCTAATAATAATTGCTTACCATAACAATAACGGTGAAGTAGCGATTTCGTGCTAGCTTATTCCGCGCTTCGTTCATTACCATCATGAGAAATTTATATTACTTCGTTATCTGGTTGAGTCTTCTAAAATCTATACAAGACTTTTTTCTTCACTGCTTTTGCTTACCAATAATCCGAGACTTGCAAACTCTTACTTTGACGGTCGTATTATTCCGGCATCGAGCACCTCATCAACGAGATTCTTCAGATGTTTAACTTTCCATTTCTCGTGGTACCTAAAACCTGCAGATTCTCTAACGCGCTTTTTCCGATAGTCATTTGTTCTTCTTGAGCTTCGCCTGGTACGATGAGCGTTTCGATTTACATCAGGATATTTTCGATAATAAGGTACAATGCTAACTTCCCTATTGTCGTACACTGACCTTTTCCGGAACCTTTAAGTACAATTTTAGCAGACCAATAATAATAAAAAACAATAATAAACATTTATTTAACTTCAAATAATACAAGTTAATTCACAAAAAAGAAATCAATTTTAGAAATCATCATTAAAAAATTCATAAATAGAATAATATGACTTACTAGCTAAGAGATTATGTAAAATAAGTTTCAATTGTTTTAAATTTTCATTTTTAATGAAAGGTGCATTTTATTGAATATAGTGTACCCAATGTTCATTTTACTCGATACTTGTAATCGCGACCTTGGTACTGTAAGATCTTCTCCGGAACGTATATTGTACGTATGGGTCTCTTTGCGGGTTGAAAGATCTCCACTACTCTTCTAGAGCTTGTTGCAGAATGAATTGCGAATAGAGTGTCAGTATTTCCAATTCCTTCAATATTGGCTTACAAGAAGAGGTTTTTGGTGCGTTCACTACAGCTCTTATAGCCTTCTTTTGTAAAATAAATACCTTATCTGCTTGTGGTGCGCTGCCTCAGTCTAATAGGCTATAAGACCTGAGGGATGGAACAATGCACGGTCAAAGCTAAATTTTAGTTGGTTGTTTTCTTTATCTGACGAATAGCATATATTGTTCTGTTGAGTTTACCACTGGTGAGTGTAACATGTCACTTCCATGTCAAAGCAGAGTCTATTAGTAGACCCAGAAAATCAGCAACGCCAAGTTTACGGGTTCTTCTGTTGGACGTAAAATTAATAGTCTGGGTTTTGCTATGGTTTAAAGTTAGATAGTTTAGCTAAAAGCACTTAGTAGCTTCAAGATTGGCAGTATCAAGCTTGATTTGTAATATGCTTGCATCTCTGTCGTTCACTAGTATAGTTGTGTCATCATTAGCATATTAGCGTATAACACACTAGCGTATAACACACTAGCGTATAACACACTAGCGTATAACACACTAGCGTATGTCACATTAGCGTATAACACACTGTTGCAGGAAATATTATTGGGTAGATCATTTATAAATATAATAAAAAATAAAGGCCCCAAGAATACTGCCTTGGGGTATTCCTGTTTTTATCGTACATGGCTTATTTAATTCGGAGTTATGACTATTTGGACCCGATTTGTTAAGATGGGTATGAGCAATTGACGGAATGTAGCTCGAATACCGTAATATTCAAATTTGTTCATGAATAATTTGTGATGCATTCGGTCAAAGGTCTCGGAAAAAGCCTTACTGAGATCGCAAAGCTGAATGGCACATTCTTCTTTATTTTCAAAACCGTTGCATATGTTCTTCATTACAGTCACTACTGCATCGATTGTTCCCCGCATAGGACGAAATGCAAATTGTTTTGTAGAAAAGTACGAAAATATTTCGAAAAATGATATTATTTACCTCTCTACGGTACGTTCGAAAATTTTAGAGAACACAGGAAGATAGATATTGGCCTGTAATTATCAGTAATAGATCGGTCATTTTTTTATGATTCGGTTGTACTTTGGCGATTTTCATATTATAGGGAAACACACCGTTTTCAATACACTTGTTAATAATATCACACAATGGATCTGCTCTTTCGGACTTGATGGATTTTATTAGCTTACATTCTAAACAATGAATATCTTTGCTTATTTTAGGTTTCAGGTTATTAATTATTATTTCTAGATCAGCAGACACCACTGGTTTAAAAAAGATTGTTGAGCCATTAACTGGTTCATTTTGTAGCATTTCTTCTTGTTGAATATCATAATTTGGATTGTGTCAAATATTTGTAACATAAGTAAAAGAATCTTGAAAATCTGATGTGGACGGCACGTTGATATTTTTAACAATTTTTTCCCCCGGTTTCATGATTAATAACATGTCAAATCGCCTTTTGTTTGTTGCCAGCGTCATAAATAAAGTTAACATTTCTGTGCGATCGGTTTCATAAACCAATGCTAAATTTTAGCTACGCTGTTAAATTTTAATTTCGTTGTTAAGTACAATTTTGCGTTCCATAAAGCAATGTTAAATTTAACAAAGAATTAAACCCTCTGCTATTTTAGCATAGGACTGAGGCTGTGTTAAATATTTAACATTGCACTGTTACCATAGTTTTACTATTTTTTGTACCAAATACTTAAATTTAATATAAAGAAAATAGAAAAGGTAAGTTATAATAAATAATTTTACATAGAAAATTTCATATATTGGAAGACGTGTGTATAAGTTTTATTAATATTTAATAATATTATAGATTATAACCTCTTTAAATTGTTTTTCTTTTCCAGCAAATTATTTGCCGAGCAATCAGATGTATTTTTAAACATATTAAATGACTCTTTTTAAATTTATTGAGCGATTACGGATATCTCTGTAGTTGGTTATTAACTCCTTTACTCAATCCATACACTAACTCTGAATAGAACTAACACAGCACACATATTGATAAGAAATACCATAGAAAGATCGTTCCAAGTCTTAAAAAGACAATTTCCATGTTTGTCTATGGGATTACGATTAAAAATGGACACAAGTCGTGCAGTAATAATTGCATGTTGTGTTTTACATAATATGACAATGTTATTTAAAGACGAAACTCCACCTATTATAGAAGAAATTCAAATACTTGGAGACGCTTCTGTTGCAGTTCCACTTGGACCAAACAGAAATTTACTAAACAATACTGCTGCAATAACTTCAAATATTAACACCGTTTATACTAGGTTATAAGAGAAAAATAATTTTCTTTTCTTTTTCGTAATATCTATTTTTTATTACATGCAATATAAAGAAATAAAGAATGTTTTAAATTATTTTCTTTATAAAATCATGTGTTACATCTTTTTTCTACATTAAAAAATGTTACGAAATAATATAGAAATTGATTTTTTATTGAAAAATAATGCATGACAGTAAATAATTGGAATGATTACTAAGGATATAATAAGCCTGTTTGACGTTTAAGACAACTGTGAAGTTCATATTCATACCAATCAATCTAATAAAAACCCTAAACTGAACACAGCACTGAAATTACTTAACACGATGTTAAATCTGATGCTATTTCTTTATGAAACGTTGTTAAATTTTAATAACGTGTTATTTTAGCATCGTGTTAGCTAACACAGGATTTAGCATTTGTATATGAAACCGGGCATAGGTGTTTCAAATACAAATTTTTATATGCGACGTATTTATTTTTAATATTTAAACTTCTATATTGCTTATAGATATCATGCAATAGTCCAAGAGTTTCTCGCATCAGAAGTATAGCTCTTATTTTTCGTCGTATTTTTCCATTCTAGTAAAATATGTTTTTCATGAGCACTTAAAATAGTTTGTAAAAAAATATTAGATTTTACATTTGGGTCCTCTACAGTATACACATTTGTCCTACCCAGTCTTCACTCTGCATAGCTCTCTTAAATTGATCTTTATTTTTATATGAATATGTCTTGTGTAGTTTATAGTACTGTTCATCGGTAAATTTTATTAGTACATAGATAAGCGGTGCATCTCTGTAGAATAAACTAACGCATAATAATTTTCGAAGTTAGTAAATATGTTATCTAAACATCTTGTACCCCTTGTAGGTTCATATATTGTTCTCGTTAAGCCATACTTGAGAAGGATATTTATGACTTCCTGTGTTTTACTACAATCAGTTAAAAAATCCACATTAAAATCGCCGGCTACGAGAACGTTGATTTTGTTAGTATACTCGACAAAAATATACTGTAGTGCATCTTCTAGGATTTGTATAAAGTATGTGTTTGGTGATCTGTATACTGCTATTATAACTAAATTCAAAATGGAAAATAGTTAGCAGTCATTTCACAAATACATTCTGATGATAACGTCCTTTACAAAATTCTGTATCATATTAAAATTATAACGTGCATATGCAACACTTTTTGGTCAGAACATTGAACTGTAAAGATCATCTTTTAAATCAAAGTAAGCACTTATTTTAAATTTTTTTGTAGTAGAATTTTTGTTTTGTGCATTTTGTACTTCCGTAACTAAAAATTCTTTGATACCGCGGTTAGTTTTCTTCGCGAGATATTGTAATATGTCTTCTTCGGTAATTGTAGATTGCACACGTGTTATAAACAACCACACTTTACTTGTTACTCCGGTAAAACTATTATTTAAGTCGTTTTCGGCCGACCCATACGTCCTAGCGCGGTGGTTTCTATTGGTTTTTTTATATGTAACTGTTTTGAAATCATTGAGTTAACAGTTGATCAGAATTTGAATTGTTTGGCATATATACAATATTATTTTCTATTATATATACTTCTGGTGGCATCTCTTTTAGTTTTTTAGAACTTGTTTCAGTTGGTTTGGTTTTGTCAACTTTGGATTGTTTCTGAGTTGTAAATCGTTTTCTTTCTTTACTGGCATAAGCAAGATCTTTACTGTCGGTTATTTGATCAATAATTACTTCCAGTAGCCAGTAATTTAGGTTACAGTCCGAAAATAATACACAATATCCGCAATAACTACAAATATAGAAAATTAATATGCGATACTACTACTCTTGCCCCCACCGATTCCAACAAAAACACCCGCAGGATAAAATTCACATATCACCCACAAACAGCTTACAAATTTAAGAACCTCTTCAAAAAATTTCAATTAGAACCAGCCTTTAACAACAAACTCAAGTTAACAAACCTAATTAACCAAAATAAAGATACAGCTTGTCCCTTAGACCAATCTGGTATATACAAAGTTAATTGCAACCAGTGCGATAAAGTGTATATAGGCCAGACTCAACGCAATATAAAAACCAGATTTAAAGAACACTCCTACCATATTAAATACAAACACATTGATAAATCAGCTCTAGCATATCACAGGCGTAATACAGGTCACAATTTTGATGCACAAAATGTGGAGTTATTAAAACACGATACTAATAAATACCTTGATACGTTAGAAGCGATTTACATGACAAAATATAAAGATTGCTTATTAAATAACGACTTAAGCCCTTTATCTAATATTCTCCTAGACTTGATTCCTACAATCACGTAATATATTTCTGACACATGATTGCCAAAAATCACAATAAAAACCACTCTCAGATTCAATCACCTCAACCTAATTTTGTCAATAACTTGTTAATTTTTATCTGTAACCTTATTTTATACTTTTGATATTAATGATATACTTCATTGTAATACGTAACAAAGATAAATGAATTTCTATTGTATATTTCATACATTTTACATCAACATAATATTGTTTCACATAGATACACCAAAGGTTGTATTCATCACGAAAGTAAGATCTACTAAGAATTTCAAATCTAGTAATGTATGACAAATTGAAATACGTCATTACATTATTTAAAAAAAAAAAAAAATGTGTTTTATTTTTTGATTTTCAATTTTTATTTTTTCGTTTATGTTTCAACTCTTTACTTTTCTATTAGTAAATTATATTATTAATTCATACAACTTCACTTTCAATGAGACACGAGAGAATAAATGATGAAACACAAAAAGTAGAATAGTTAAGATAATAATACCAACTATTGTAATTTCCATGTAATACAGGGTTTATTGTCATAACATATGTATTTCGGCGGACCTCAAAGAACCATAAGAAATATTGTAAATGTTATACAAGCATAACAAACTGCTCCCACATGTTAACAGTCGAAGGATTATATCACCGTAAATTAACAGGTTTAGAAAACAAAATATTTGAAAACAGTTCAGCTATGTAATATTACACCCCCAATATGCGAATAGCCGACAGAAACCCAATACGTTCTAAGTTAGGTAATTTATAGAGTTTAGTTTGTGTGTATATATAATTTCAAATCTGTAAGTTTCTCTTAGTTTTATTCAACTACTGAAGATGGCTACTTCGTAGCCGAAATGTACGTATAGTGAAAATAAAATAATTTGTGAAGTAAAGAATCTCTTTAAGTTTACCAAATTACTTCAGTATTTCGATCAATAGATGTCATCGCCGTGTTTAAGGTGTTAACTGATATATGCTGTTCACTTTTGTAAGGACAAAGCAGATCTAGTTATTTTGGTTACTATTATAGTGTATTACTGACTTTAAATGACAATTAAAAATATTCCTTACGATGTAAAACCGACTTTAGATTTATTGGATATGATCATTATTAAGAAAGTGACAATTTATATATATTTTTAATATCAACATGACATAGAATTTCAAAGGTTCAAACTATTGAAAACAAATTTTCCTCTTAGTTTGTTCTTACAAAAGTGAACAGCTTATATACTGTCTTTGTTTTTTAGTTCCGAGGTTAGTTTTTAACTTATTTCATTTTGGTTCATTATTTAATTTTTTTCAGAACAATTTCTTCTTTGTTTTTATGATTTGTACAGCCATTGCAAACCCACTTTATATTTTCATATTTTTCTATAATTTTCACCTCTGAAGAACTGCGAATGTGCTTGATGTATATGTTACGGGCTATCCTAGCCGAAACACAGCGCTTTAAAATCTAGTTAGACGATAACCTACCTTCGTACGGAAAACTTATTCTAAGCTTATAAAAGGATACAGTATGGGGTAATTTTGTGCAAAACCAACTGAATAGGTCCTGTCAACCCACTTAGAGGACAGCATTTATGACAACAAGCACCGCATCTGCTTCCGAATGCAAAAACATACTAGAGATGTCACTTAATTTTGAGGTTAATTGTTTTTGACATTTCTATTTAACCTGTTTTGGGATATATACGTCGTGGAAACCTGGAAAGTACAACAGTTAGCGTGCGGAATATGTTTGAATGATACACCTACCTTATATAAAAAAAAAAAAAAAGAACAAGAAATTATAATCCTCAATAGTAAATAAATTTCTGGGGATATTTGGTCGTAATAACGCAACTAGACATATGTCTGCACTGACAATGCGCGAGTGGTAAACCCGGTAGAGGGGTGAGGAAAAAAGGTTATAAAACAGATGGGAAGCCGCGTTTTGTCTCTCTTAAACTTACGAACAGTGGTGTTATCAGAAAAATTTGACCAGAAAGAAAAACTAACGGCACGTGCAGTGAAACTTCCATGTATAAGCCTAGAGGAAATTGAAGGCAACACGGAATTCGTTTTTGCGGAGACTGCTTGGCGTTATACTGTCTTCGTAGGGAAGACACGGAGATATCCGGATGAGAATTTTCTTTTCTGATCAAAAGTTCGGAGTTTAAGAAAACCATTTAAGCCACCGACCACGAGGTAAGGTATCACCTTTCTTTTATTTCCGCACGCGAAACTGTTGTATGGTCTCCAGTTTCACTAATTGTATTTTTAACTGTTATTCATACAGTGGCGGTACGATAGAGGCAAAAAATTTGCACAGTTGTGCCTATTTGAGAGTATATATCGGCTGGAGGAATAATTTCTGAAGTTATCCGAGTATTCAACCGGTCGCAAAGGAATGAGCACCTTGTAGCGGAACCTTAAAACTACATCACCGTCCAGAGAGTACATAACCTACTTATTGTATCTAGCCGTGGAAACAGGGAGATTGTTTTTGTCTGCAACTCAGATGAGTACTAATTTATGATATTTGTTTGATGATTTGTAACAAAAATATCTTTATGAGTGTGGCGTATCGGACCTCCGGGTTGTGTTGAGGCGTAATACGTCCCCGTATAGATGTTTTTGGATACACACTGATAATTTTGGCCATTTTTATGAATGTGTATGTATTGTACTTGTATTTTGAGTTGAGTGAGCACATGGTGCCACCCCTATTGTGAAGCATATATTTTCTACGTCCTAAGGCCCTAAGCTACAATAAGTTGGACGCGCTGAATCGTGTTGGGGCGCGTAGTTAGTCAGAGCAGTCTCGCTCGGGGTTGAATTAGTTTATTTAATTGTAGATTCAGTCTGTCCGTAAGTCAACATTTTTTTTATCCCCTTGATAACTCGAGGTTGTGAATTAGTTCTCAAACACATGGGTTTAACCCCTCTTTGTGAATATTCCCTGGCCGGGTATTCGTGTTAACTGCTTTTTCACGTTATCAAGGGTCGGTCTTTGTATTTGATTTGGGTGGATTAACGTTAGCTTCAGTCGGGCAGAACCTCAGCCACAAGCATTTCTTTTTTTTTATCATCATCGGCCAGGCCTCACCTAATTTTTCAGTAATTTAGTTGTTTGTTTAAAGTTATATTTCCGTAGAGCCGTGTGGGGTTGGGTGGTACGTTAACTTTTTTTTTCATCTCGTTAGAGATTTTTTTGTGTTAACGTACTACGGGTTTTCAAGGGATTTGAGAGGATTTTGAGAGTCAGTCTCTTGGCCTCCTTGGATATTTTATCACCGCGACTTCGAGGCCACTAGACTGGCTGGGTTTTCATTAAAGTTAAGGCGAGCTAGAAGTATAGTAAAAATTTAAATCGGGTTTTGAACAAGCGCTGGCTTTCCGATTCTAAAATTCTTCCGGATTTTTCCTAACGGTATTGCCAACCGGAATACCGTTACCATTTTTCAACGTAATTAATCACTGTGGTATAATATTCCTGTGCAAAACTTCACGCAGCCCTAGGGCAGTTGTAGCATAAGTAATCCAATCACATGTTACTGGGTATTTATACCGCATCACAAGTAATTCAGTTGTTAGTTTAAATTGTAATTAATTACCGGTTAAAGATTCAGTTGTTTAATTTCCTTTGGCCACTCGTGAGTACTTAGTTTCTAAAATTTTGGATTTAACTTAGATATTTTGCTCGTAGATTAAATAATTTATTTTTTTTTGTATTAACTTTGTCGTACTCCGAGCTAAAAAGGGAATATTTAACTAGTCATTGATCTTGTAATTATTAATATTTTGGTTATAAAATTTTGCTTATTGAGTATTCGCTGTGCGAATAATAATATTTATTTTGTTTATAGATTTTGCGTATTGAGTATTCATTTAGTGAATAATTTATTTTGTTTATAGATTTTGCGTATTGAGTATTCATTTAGTGAATAATTTACTTTGTTTATAGATTTTGCGTATTGAATATTCGTTTAACGAATATTAGTTATTCTGTTATTACCATTTGTTAGTTACTGATTTTTTTGTTAATAAATTTAGTTATTGAGAATTTTGGTGTTTCTATTACGAGAACTCTATTCCTTCCCCTGGGGTTTTATTTTTCTTCCAGAATTTAGGGCAATAGAAGCGAAGTGACTGGCGCCGTATAAATTTTAGGCCGCACATCGACATTGATAATTACAGGACCACCCTGCATAGTCAAATCTACCTCTAGACTGGGCTGGCGGCCTTCTACCTTGCCCTGGACAGCTGATAGCCACTGGAGTCACTTCACAGTGGTTACGGACTTCATATTTTTCCCCATTTAGGTTTTTAGCGACCGATCAGAGAGCTGAGCGGACGCTGGCGTATGCCAACTATATAACGCTGGAGTCTGGCCGTAATATACGTTATATATAGCATTCTTACATCCAGTATAATTGCATTTAAGATCTTTTTCATCTACCAATAATTTTTTAGAACATATTAAACAATCGCTGCACTGAGCCGTGTTTACATCCAGCGCCATTTTTTCTAATCATCAATGATCATCAATGCAATACTTGATATTCATGCATTCGGCTTCGCATTTTCTTAAGATGACGGAGTCACTCACGAGTTCTATGATAGCCTTCATTTAAAAGCCTTTGACTTCTACCTTCTTCTCATAGTCACCATGTTTATCCATATCTGTTCTTAATTCATTAACTCTTTTCTCACATTTTTTAGTTTACAGTGGTTTTTCCTTATTTTCTCTTTCCTTCACATTTCTTCTGGCATGCTCGGTATTCAACACTGTTACATATGAAGCAACGTTTCTTATCATCCCTTTTGTCACGTTGTGGGCACTTACTTGCATAGAGTCCAACTTCTTGGCAATTGTAACATTTTACATATTTCGATATGCTTCTGCTTCCTTCTAACTTACTGGAGTGTATCTTCTCTGTTTAGACTCAAATTTCTCTCTAACCGTGGCCTTAAACTTCTTAATTTTTGATAGAAATTCTTCTACATCTGCGAATTCCTGCATTGCTAATATCTTCACGAGTTCCCTGTCATTTAATGATAATAATAATAATAATAATAATAATAGTAATAATAATGGTTGCTGAAGTTTGAGATTAGTGGACGCTTGTCAAGACCTGACAAACCCCAATAATCCCCGTGCGGAGTGCGGGATCTGTACCTTTATACATCTTTCAGTACAGAGTAGAATAGCCCGTAGTGTCTACTGCTTGTCATAAGAGGCGACTTAAAGAGCGACTGTCCGTTGTCCTAGGTACCTCAATACCTCATCCTTACTCAATCTGTTTCTTCAGATTTGTCCCACCTCAACCGAACCTTCCCTCTCTAACCCTTCACACACATCACGCCTGGCAGTAGCCATAAAATGCACCTTCCCACCGTTCTGGGTTTGCAGCCCGTTCGGGGTGGATTATTCGCACCAAAAAGAAAAAACGTGCAATTGGGCAGGGCGGGAGAGCAGATTGCTCCCGCTCGGAACTGTCCGGAGGATGCACCTGTCGCGGGATGTAGTGAACCGAGTGGCGCTACCCCGTGTTTTAATACCACAAGATCTAGACCCGACCAACGAACTGACGCGACGACAGACACTCCTGCAAATGCTTCTCTGTCCCAACGGGTGGTGACCACTGCAGGTAATCCTAGGAAGCGCATGAAATGGACTCAAGATATGAACCAATTTATATTTCGCACCTACCTAGAATTGACTAGATTAGAGACAGACATGATAGGGTACAGACAAAAGTTGCATGCAGCATTCATTGATGAATGCACACACCTCAGACACATAACAGAACAACGTCTTGCGGATCAACGCAGGGTTATTCACACACATGCACTCATACCTACCCCATTACAGCAACAAATCAGACACGAAGTGCAAATATTCCTCAACAACATTCCCATGGACATAGACACACACGAGGACGAAGATGAGCGAACACAAACACTAGAAATTTCCTCAACACCAGCCATACAAAACAAAATATCACTCACACAAGAGCAGCAAAACACACCTAATACACAAATACAAATAGAACAAATACAAAACGAACTTCATACAGCACTGACACAATTTACAGGAATAGACCCTACACAAAAACCTCAAATAAAACAACAGAACACATCCAAAAACTTTAAAGAAATTATACACATATTAAACACAGATATACTACCGAAACATGTAAACGATAATATAACAGTTACAGAACTACACAACATAATATACTGTGGGGCTATTGCAGCCGTGAGATGCAACGGATCCAAAGCCACGTTACCCAAACGAAACGCAATTCAGCACAGACAAGTTCCAGTTTGGGAAAAACGTCTTACTTCGCAAATTACAAAAATCAGACGAGACCTGGGTCGAATTACACAGTATATACAAGGAAAATGCACTGCTAAACTAGGAAGAAAAGTAAATAAAATCATGATGCAACACTACACACACAGTAGTCATGAGGAAAACAACATCACACTACAAGAATACAGGGACGCACTTACACAAAAACTAGCGCTCTACACTAAACGTTTAAAACGATATAAACACGCTACTGATCGTAGACAACAAAACAAAACATTTACGTACAATCAGAAAAACTTTTACAGAGATCACTCACACACAAACAGGACACACATAATACACCTGAACCTACGCCAGAATCGCTGCATGACTACTGGTATGATCTGTGGTCCAATGATGTACAACATAATGCCAGTGCACCGTGGATAGCTTCAGAGAATACTCACATACAACACATTACACCAATGGCAAAAACACATATTACAACTGCAGACATAACAAAAGCCACTAAAAATTTACACAACTGGAAGAGTCTGGGAGTTGACAATATACACAATTACTGGTTGAAATACTTTACATGTACACACAAATACTTAGCACACCACTTTACAACTTTAATACAAAACCCACAGGAAACGCCACCTTTCTTAACGAAAGGCATCACATACATGCTCCCGAAAGATACGGATACACAAAACCCATCCAAATACAGACCTAAACTACATTCACAATAAACGTGAGATGACGTCACACTTGGTTTATTTAAGTACCAACGTTATGATATGTTTTAATCAACATCAATCCATAACTCAGTTAGTACATTTATTTATTTCATGTTGGTAATTTTATACAGTGTTGACGGTTTTAAATTGTATTGTACAATCGTTATTTTGACGTCAGGTTGACGTTTAGGTACAAATTAAGTGAGGTTATATTTTATTCTTTTTAAATTTATTTGTAATTTAAAAGTAAAAATGCCCAAAGCTCTTAGTAGCCGTGCTCAAAGGAAATAATATTTGAATATTCATTATTCGAAACAAAATTGTATCTAACATCTGAAATTCAAAAATTTCTATTCGAATAATAAAAAATTTGACTCTTTATCATTACTTTCCGATATCATTTAGTGAGTTCATGAAGCAAGCTCGGAGCGTTCGAGAAAAGGTCTAAACGCGTTTATTCGAGCGGTCTGGAGTTAAACAGTGTGACTCGGAACACTCCGTGTTTGTTTCCCGAACCCGCTGTGTCAATGTGACACCAAGCGAAAAATTAAAGTAAATTTTATAAAAAGTATTAAAAGAACACGACACATTTCTAAAAACAAATATTTCTGATGATTCTTATACACTGAAATTTATAATTTTTTTTTTAATACTACATTACACACTTAATATAATATAAACCATAAATTTCGCGACAAATCGGTTAGAAAGAACTGCTGTGCATCATAATTTACATTAATTCCTCCATAGGAAATATAGGTTTTCAATATATTTTTAGAAGTTGTTCGATATAACCTAACTTTTTTTGACAGATTACGAATTGGCAACAAGGTAAGTTTTTCAACTGTGACGTCATTTCATAGTTACGGTAAATGGAGTTTATCACTTGTCTTCCAACACTATATAAACTTCTGACTTCATGCATCACACACAAAATATACACACACTGTACAGACAACAATATACTTGCTGAAGAACAGAAAGGCTGTCGAAAGTTTTCGCAGGGCTGTAAGGAGCAACTCCTTATAGACTCTGTGATACTTGAGCAGGCTAAACACAATCACAGAAACATATACACCGCTTACATTAATTACAAAAAAAGCATTTGATTCGGTACCACACTCTTGGTAGCAGGAGGTACTCTCAATCTACAAAATACACCCAACACTGACACGGTTCCTCACATACGTAATGTCGTGATGGAGAACAACACTTAATTTACGACATAACAACACTCATATCACAACAGAAATAGTTCACATCAGACGAGGAATATTCCAGGGGGACTCATTAAGTCCTCTTTGGTTCTGTCTCGCTCTGAACCCTTTATTACGTATACTAAACGACACAAAAAACGGATATAATATTAAACAAAACAAAAGCACACAACACATAATTTCACATCTACTCTATATGGACGACATTAAACTATATGCATCAAAAAAACTACACCTCACACACCTATTACAGCTAACTGAGATCTTCTCCAGATATATCAGGATGGAGTTCGGCATCGACAAATGCAAAACACAACATGTCACAGCAGGCTAGCTAGAACTTTCAGGTTTCGATCTCCATAGTGGGGATTTCATACAACCCATGAACGAGAGAGTGACTTATAAGTACTTGGGCCTGCAACAATCACGACACATACACCACAGTCAAATTAAACAAGCACTTACTAAACAATATACACACAGACTGCACGCTATACTTAAAACATGTCTTGATGTTAAGAATACCATCAAGGCAATTAACGCATACGCTACACCCATACTTACCTATTCTTTCGGGGTAATGTGCTGGACACCTACTGATTTACAAAAATTACAGACAGAAACACGAACAATTCTTACAGAACATAGAGTACACCAGCCACATGCTTCCTCGAAAGGACGGAGGACGTGGCCTGATTGATTTAAAGCATCTACACGACAAACAAATATACAATTTCCGAGAGTTCTTCCAAAATAAAACACAAACATCACCATTACATAAAGCCATTGCACTTACAGACACGTCATATACACCACTTTACATGAGCGCTCAACACGACACACATATACCAGACAAACAAGCATACATAACACACAACATCCAGCAATGGAAACAAAAATCCCTCAATGGAAGGTACCCGAACGAGATCAGCGATGCGTTAGTCGATCGTAAGGCGACACATTCGTGGTTAGTCAAATGTAATGTATTTCCGGAGTCAGAGGGATTCATGCTGGCAATATAGGATCAAGTGATCGCCACACGAAACTACAGGAAATACATTATAAAGGACACGACACTCACAAGAGATTTCTGCAGACAGTGCGGGCGGGAGTCAGAAACGATACAACACATAACATCCAGCTGCTAACAACTCGCTAACATAGACTGACTATAAATACCGACACGATCAGGTAGCAAAAATCATACACCAGAAACTCGCATTAAAACACAAACTCTCTACAGACGACACACCATACTACAAATACACACCAACAACAATATTAGAAACGCACGCATGTCACGCACAGACTTTACTGGGATAGAACTTTACTTACAGACAAATCAATACATCACAACAGATCAGACATCACCCTCATTGACTAAACTGAAAAAATCATCTACCTTATCGATATAGCAGTGCCCAATACACACAACTTACACAACATACACGTCGATAAACATAGAAAATACACTGACCTTGCTGTTGAACTGAAAACTCTCCTGAAAATGGAGAAGGTCTTCACGGTACCTATAGTTATCAGTTCGACGGGGGTCATCCCACAAACAATACATAATAGCTTACACATACTAAACTTAAACAGAAACACATATATACAAACACAAAAAGCCGTAATCATAAACACATGTCATATAGTAAGAAAATTCCTAAACATAGCACATGACATTACACCTTTCACACAACATCCACCGAGAATAGCACTACACAATATAGAACACATATCGCAGCACCCTATATCCGCACAAGACGAACAAATGGCACATACACAACCTACACAACTACCATCACAAGAATCCAACCACACGGAACAAGACGTTCCAACATCACAAAACACACAAAAACTACACAGAACAACACAACCCAAAACCAGAAATCGAAAACCGACTTCTGAAGCATCAGAAGAACAAACACACCAACCCGACACAACACAAAAGCAGAAACGTTACAATCTCCGCCTTCGTTAATATAACATACCACCACACAATACTAGACTAGACGAGGAACAATTTAGGAAAGCCGCCGATACTTGACTTTGGTCCGTACGGTTGTAAGCTCCGGACTAAGTCCGTGATTATTTATAAAAAAAAAAAGAAAAATAATAATTTATTTATTTTACATTGTTTGGAACACAAACAGGACAAACCCAGTGAAGTGTTCGCTATCAAATTTTTTACACGTTTACATAAAAGGTGATAACAAGTTGTAACATATTAATGTATAAATATACAATTGAATAAGGAAAGAAATATTAAAGTATAGAAGTATAGAACGGATAAAATGGAAAAGATATAATATCAGCCAGAACGTATGTGCTTTAATTTATTAATACAGAGGCGTTTAAATTGAATTAGGTTTACGTTAAAAAGGTCAATTTCTGAAAAATTGTTATTATAAGAGATGCAAAGTCTATTTATTACTGAATTATCGAATGATTTGGTGTTTGACAAGGGTTGATGAAAAAGTACCGTACCACGGGTATTGCATCTCGGAATTCGAAATGTTATTAATGATAATAATTCATTAGACGATATATTATTAGTTACAACTTTATATAAGGTCAGCATGTCTGTAAGCGTGCGACGATCGCTCAAATGTAACATGTTAAAGGAAAGACTTGCCGCATCATAGTTTACATATTCTGTAGAGGATTTATAGCAAAAATATTTAAGAGCTTTTTTTGAATTCTTTCCAATTGACTGATGTACTGAAGATAATTAGGATTCCATACAACAGATGCAAAGTTTAAATGACTAAATACAAAGGAAAAATACAGTGACTTAAAGACAGCAATAGACTGAAATTTTTTAGTTGAACGTATTATAAATCCGAACATTTTCAAGGCCTTACAACAGATGAAGTCAATATGACGGTCAAATAAGAGTTTTGAATCTAGAAGTACCCCAAGATCTCTCATACAGTTGGATGTTTGGAGAATTTTGTTGTTTAGGTTATAATTATATGTTATTCTAGTTCTATTTCTAGTAAAGGTTATGATCTGGCATTTATCATAATTTAAATGTAATTTATTTATATCACAAAAAGTTTGAAAGTTAAGATCTTCTTGTAATAATTGACAATCGGAAAAACTCTCAATTTTCTTATAGAATTTTATATCGTCGGCAAACAAGAGTATATTGGAGTGTTTTATAACTGAGAGTACATCGTTTATAAAAATTGTAAATAATAATGGCCCAAGGTGAGATCCTTGAGGCACTCCAGATGTAATATTAATAAAGGAGGAAGTATATCTATTTATTTGTACGGCTTGACTTCTGTTGGAGATGTAAGAGATAATCCATTGTAAAAGATCGTCGTGTATAGCGAACTTCAGCAATTTGTTAATTAAAATATTATGATTAATTTTATCAAACGCCTTACTGAAGTCCGTGTACACTGCATCAATTTGCTTCCGTTGATCCATATTTTTTAGTGAAAAATCAGTATATATTGTTAGATTTGTTTCAACGGACCTGCCGCGATAGAATCCATGCTGTTGTGGTATAAGATGATGCTTTACTGATTCATATATAAAATTGTAAATTAGAGATTCTAAAATTTTCCCAAAAACACACAATTTGGAAATGGGGCGGTAATTTTTTATCAAACTTTTGTCGCCAGATTTAAAGATAGGCACAATCATAGCTATTTTCCATACATCTGGAAAAGTATTTTCGTTGAGGGCTTTGTTAAAAATTATATACAAAGGTACAATGAGGCTGTCTGTTAAGTTTTTAATAAATAGTGATGGGATATTATCTGGGCCTACACTTTTCTTAGTATCAAGATTAGCAAGAGTAGATTTAATATTATCTTTTGATATGTGTAGTCCACCTAGTAATACGTTAGTATTATTTGGGCAATTGTTATTAATTATTATTTGACTTTGTGGCTCGAAAACTGATTGAAAATACTGTGAGAATAGATTAGAAATTGACTGCCCGTCTTTGGCTGTTTTGTTATTGTGATACATTATGTTGGGGATTGTGGAATTGCGTTCTTTATTAGAAACAAAATTCCAGAAATATTAAGGATCAAGCGCTATGCTTGACTCCACATTTCTAATATATTTATCATAATCTTGTGAGATTAAATATTTGGATCGACCTCTCAGTATTCTAAATGTTACATAATCTAACTTACTATTATATCTTTTCCATTTTTTATGCCATTTATTTTTTACATTCACACGTTTAATAGTGGAACGAGAGTACCATGAAGGAAATCTATTATTAACCTTAATTGTACGAGATGGAACATATTTTTCAATTAATTTATTGAGAATGTTATAAAATTTGGATACAGTAGTATTAGTATCACAATTAAAAAATAGAGTCCAGTTGATTTTATCTAATTCGGAATTAATAGCAGGCGTATCCATAGAATTAAAAAAATATTTAGTATAGCTATAAAATCCAATATAACGTATATTAAAGTTAATACTAAATTCCAGGCTGGGATGATAAACATCCTCAGGTACGAGTGGGAAACTAGATTTATTTACATTTTTAATTACGTTTTCGTTACTTAAAATTAAGTCTAAGACATTATTTGATACATTTTTAATATTAGAAAATTGAAAACAGGAGCAAAGATTATACATTTCAAAAAATGAATCAGATTGGTCATTATTTGTTGTTCTAGAGGGTGAATAATAATTATCTTGACTAGTCCATTTAATACTAGGAAGATTAAAATCCCCAGTAACTACAAACAAATCATCTGGATTCATATTTATTAGGGTGGTTAAATTATTATTAAATTCAATAAATGCTTCCAGACTATGATCTGGAAGATAAACACAGCACAAGTAACATTTAGGACCATTAGCACTAGTAACACTAACCCACAGGTCTTCGGCATTTGTGCACCAGTCAGTCATATTTAGGTGTGCATTGGATGTTTGAGCGGACAGCTATTAAGGCGCCGCCGCCGTCTTTTTCATTGCAGTTCGTACTCTGGCGATCTCGACCAAAGATTTGATAGTTGTTATTAAATAGTTCAGAATTTAGAATAGCATCATTAAGAAAGGTTTCAGTTAGACAGATAATGTCACTTAGAGAATTCAACAGATTTTTATTAAATATATCTGATTTGGTTCTAAGACCACGAACATTTTGATAAAATATATCCATGATTGTATTGCCCAAAGTGTATATTAATTGTTAAACTGATTCTTACTTGACAAGTTGAAGGTCCTTTTCTGATTTGATTAAAATAACTTTAGAGGTGTCGTTTTTTTCGGGTAAAAATTTTACCGTTTCTGAACCAGACGTACTTGTAGTTTTGAGTTTTAGCTTGTTGACACGTATTTTTGAATAAAAGTTTGTGGAAGGGTGACATATGTTCGTTTATGAATATGTTAGAAGCAAGTCCTTCAATTTTTAATCCAGGAGTATAAGTGGAAGAGCGGCTATTTGACGAGCGTTTGTAAGAGATACTGGCTGCCAGTACATCGCTTACTTTGGCACGAGACAAAAAGCGCACTACTACGCTTCTTGGGCCATTTATGTTGGATCTGGGTTGAACCCGGTGCAAAACTTCTATATCGTTTTCTGAGATAGGACAGTTGATTGTATTTCCAATGAGGCATAGGGCTTCCAACAGATTTTCATTTCTGGACTCGGGTATTCCATAAACTTCGAAGTTGTTACGTCTCGAGTATTGTTCGAGATCGTTTACTCGATCAGACAAAATTTCAAGGCGCTCGCTAGTATTTTTTTGATCTTGATCAATTTTATCAATTTGGTTGATTTTTTTGGTAATCTTGTCGAGCGCTACTTGAAAATCCGTTACTTTATCCAAACAAAAATTTGTTGACTGCACCAAAGAATCATATTTAGAATTTAATGAATTGAGTTGGGATTTAATAAGTTTTAATTCCATTAGTATAGACTTAGAACTAATATTCTGATCTTCATCTTCTTCAATAGATTGATGATCCTCTTCGTGACGACATTTGACACAGAACCATTTTACGCCTGTTTCTCGAAAGATGTCAATGGAACCCGATCTTATTTTTCCGCATTTTTCATGGAAGAAATTCTTACAGTTCCCGCTGCATTGAATACCGACCGCAGAACGACCTACTGGTTGATTACAAATCACACAGATTTTCGCCATTGATATATTGTTGACGGTCACTGGAACGATTGTAGTGGTGAACACTGGTTGAGTTGCGCTCGTTGTAGCACCGAACAGCAATCTTAATCCTTTGTTAAGACTTGTCAAATGTCGCTCACCGTAGATAATATTAACTATTTCAATATTATTCAGTCTTGTGTTAATATTTATAGCAACAAGATATAATTGTTGAAAATAAATAAATAACAAGAAAGACAAAATAATTGTGAAAAATTTGGTATATCACAACATAATAATTAGAATGATAAACCAAGAGTTTATGATTAAAACACAGGAGCACTTAAAAAACGTGTGTATGCAAAAACTGATTTTACACTGAATGTGAAAGTATATTAATAGTAATAGTAATAATAAACGGGTACGGCGGTCTTTTGACCGAAAAGGCTTAGCGCCCTTAGCTTAGCGATAAGGCTTAGCGCCCTTATCGCTACCACAGTGTTACCACGGCAGAAACCAATTGGGGGTAACGTCGACCCTACCATCTGGTCGATGAATCCTGCCACCGTTTCATGGGGCCAACCTTCCCATGAAACGTAAAAAATGGTTCAAGATAAAAAGGACTAGATCTTCTAGTCCTTCGCTCGCCTCATTCTGAACGCACCCGATTTGGACACAATAAGTTCATAGTTCGTGCTGATGACCTCACACAACTAAATGAACTTATTGACAAGCAAATTTCCCCTCAGAGTAGTCTCTGGGAAATCGACTGTGCTGTATACGCTGCAGCAGCTGTGCTGACGCCAAAACGGGCTTTGGTCTCTAAGTATTTTAACGGCAAACTGCGTATACAGCAATTAGAGAAGAAAATGACGCGTTCACGCCAGGAAGCTTCTCATATTCAGTGTGCTATTGATGCTTTACGAAGTATTAAGCCGCTAGGTGCGAATACTAAGCGCATATTACACCAACTGTGCATAAAGTATCACACTGAATTGGTCCTCTCTCACTCTGCTAAAGCAGAAAGCGGTGGGAAAATTGAGAGCACTAGCCCTGGCTAGAAAGAAACTGATCAACCGGGTTAGGACCATGGAGGAAAATACTTTGTTCCTCACAAGCCCGTCACGCCTTTTCACGGCCAAACCTGAGGTTTCTGAACCGTTATTATCAGTTGACAGGATAGAGACTTTCTGGAGGGAACTATATGAACACGAGGCGATCGTGCAAGACACTCCAGTTTTGGAGAGATTTGAGGAATTCTGTTCACAACAGTTGACAGATCCTCAGGCATGTCCCCCTGTTACCACGGAAGAAGTTACACGTGCTATTTCGAAAGCGCGCAATTTCGCTGCACTGGAGTTGATGGTATTATTGCTTTCTGGTGGAAGTCATTCACTAGCGTGCACGGCCATCTTGCACGAAATTTTACTTCTTTTATCCGTGGAGAAATACCAATACCATTTTGGTTATCAGAGGGGCGTACAGTATTAATCCCCAAAAAAGGTGATTTAACCAACCCGAAGAACTACAGACCTATTACTTGTCTCAATACGCTGTATAAGATCTTCACCAGCGTATTAAACGAGCGGGTACTGAGCTCCATTGCCTCTGTTTGGTCAGACATCTACGAACAGAGGGGATCGAAGAGGGGCCAAGCAGGTTGCAAAGAAAACCTTATTATCGACCGGTCAGTCTGTCATGACGCGGCGTATTTCAAACGCAACCTGTCAATGGCTTGGGTGAACTACGCAAAAGCTTATGACACTACGTCACACGCTCTCATTTTAACATTATTGCGCATGTTACGAGTCCACCCGGAGATAGAGGATGCATTGGGCAACTTTTGTCCCTCTGGAATACACAATTTGTTGTCCCAAGTGGATCAAACGCAGTGTCGACAGAGTGGATACATTTCAAGCATGGCGTTTTCCAGGGAGATACCCTAAGCCCGCTACTATATTGCATCTCACTTCTTCCTCTATCGATCGAGCTTAGGCGCTGCAGTGGCTACATGGCGGGTCTTCCGTCGAAGCGTAAGCACAAAATTACCCAACTTTTTTATATGGATGATTTGAAGTTCTACGCCTCATACGAGAGGAATCTGCAGACCGCCTAAATACTGTTGCTGAGAACACTGCCGCGATAGGTATGCAATTCGGGTTGAAAAAATGCGCTGTTTTTCATATACACAGAGGAAAAGGTTTGGACAACGGTGAAGATGTTCAATTGGTTGATGGGAGTATTATAAAACATCTTTATGCCGAAGGGTCTTACACATTTCTAGGCATCAGTGAGAGTGGTGTCCAGGCTGTCACTCTTATTAAGCAGGCCCTTCGCAGCAAGTATATGGCACGACTTAGGCAGATATAGAGATCATGTCTGTCTGGCAAGAACAAGATCGCTGCCACAAACATGCTTGCTGTCCCATTAATTTCATACACTTTTGGTGAAATGAAATGGAATATTGATGATCTTAAGGATCTCGACAGAAGAACCAGAAAGATCATGAACATCAACCGAAGTCTTGACCCGAAATCTTCTGTGCAGCGCATTTACCTCCCTTGTCAAAATGGGGTCGGGGATTACGTAATCTGGAGTGTTTGCACAATCGACTCGTCCTGGTTACAGCTAACAGTATCCTCAGAAGTCAGGACCCACTATTACAATTCGTTAGTGAGCACGAATTTAGTGGCAAAGGGGCGTTTCTTTACCAGGCAGCGCGAAGAGCAGCAACGAGATTTAACCTGGTAAAGTGAGTCCCGCCAGGGAAAACGCTGGAGTACAACTCTCTCGGGAGGAGTACAACAGAGTTACCAGTTCGGTGAAACGAGGTGAGACAGACATGTTGACAAAAGAACACATGAGTAAAAGTATGCACTCTGTGTTCTTCAAACATATTAAAAGTCAGTAGAGTTGTCCACCGAACTCACGTTCTCGTTTCTTAAGTCTGCTGGTGTTGGATCGGAAATAGAAGGTTTTGTGTTTGCGTGTCAGGATGGTGTTATAAATACTTTGGCGTAGAGGGCCCGCATATTCCAAATAGTGGTGTCCACACTCTGCAGGTTGTGCCACCACCATTCTGAAACGATTATGCACATTCTGTCTGCTTGTCCATCTCTTGCAGCGTCGAGCTACGTGTCTTGACATAATGCTGCTCTCCGCGTGCTCTATTATCGTCTTAGCTTTGCTTATGGTATTGACCAAATACCGGTTATACCGTACGTCCCTTCTGACATAGAATCGGTGGTGGAAAATTTCAAGTGCCGTATTTATTGGAATTACTCGTTCCCTACCTCGAGGTTACTGACAGCCACTAAGCCGGACATAACCCTCCTGGATATCGAAGACCAAACAGATGTTTGTGATCGAATTCTCAAATCCAGCTG